>VSDK01028513.1:371198-382934 GCA_009767595.1 Symbiodinium kawagutii | reverse complement strand
CTGCCGGACCTCAACCACGACCATCCGCGGCCAGTGGTCGCTGCCGGACCTCAACCACGACCATCCGCGGCCAGTGGTCGCTGCCGGACCTCAAAGATGTCAGAAGAGATGTCAGAAAGAATGTCAAAAGATATGCAAGAAGAATGTCAGAGAGAATGTCAGAAGATATGTCAGAAAGAATGCCAGAAGAGATGTCAGAAAGAATGTCAAAAGATATGTCAGAAAGAATGTCCGACTAGAAAGTTGTCAGAAAGAACGTCAGAAGATGTGCCAGAAAGGATGTCAGAAAGAATGTCAAAAGGTATGCCAGAGAGAATGTCAGAAGATTTGTCAGAAAGAATGTCAGAAGATATGCCGGAGAGAATGCCAGACAAAAGTGGAGTCAACAAGCGGTGTTGACATGACATGGTGGGGATCACTCGAAGTAAAGTAATTTCCCCTAGTCGTTATTCACAAATGGTTGGTTGACTAATATTTTTCATAGGGGTTGAAACCACCAACCAGTAGGATATACAATGATCAATTCATGATGAAGACCTGCTTGGATTTGCTTTGTGGTTTTGGACATTTTGGGACGGCTTCTGACCACCAACGGGGAAAAATGGAGTAACTCCGGGTGAGCAGCGTTCTTTTCGTGGGAATTTACTCAAACAATTTCGAAAAAATGAACGCAGTTCATGTTGTTATTTTTTACTTGCGCTTGTAAATTGGGGGTTGGATGATGTGCTTTGCAGGATTTCGTTGATCAACATGGTGTGTGCGTGGTGTGTTTCTACATGTTTGTTTTCTTGTGAGAGCTTTGAGAGAAACACACCAGCACCCATTTTTTTTCAGAACAAGTGTTCCTAAATTTGGTGGTAGGCCCGCACTAGGTATTATGCCCAAATAGTGTATAGTTGTACATAGTGTATCCCCGTGAGCCTTCTGTCTAACGACTACCACCTGGTTCTGGGTAGGCGGCTCGACAACAACTCGAGCTCAACGTGATCCTGTATGGCGCAGCGATCAGTGCTTGTGACTGGACCCTGAGTGCAGTGTTGGTGGTGAAATATGCTGAATGGGGTTAATGTATGAATGGTTCACTTGCTACTGTAATCATTTGTTGCAACTTGTTACTTTTGCTTGACCAACGGGGTAGTTATTATGGAGCTATGTTTAGCTGAATGACATGGGCTTAATCACACGGTTTATAATGATTCACTGATGGTAAATCGTGATTGACAATTTCTGTTTGGCTGATAGTAGATTATAGATGGGATAAAAGCTTAATATGCATCAACAGTTTGTTGTCAATATTGAATTATACTAGTACCAACTGGTTACATAACATTATTCTGGATGCAACTCTGCATGTAAATCACTTATATGGGGTTGGCCATAGCCAGGGTGGTACCTACTGACCATCCAAGCTTAAAACCTCAAAACTATTGCTGTATTCTTTCGGAAACCATTGGTGAAATGGGGGGTACACGATGGGTTCGGACAGAGCCATGTATACCAATTGATCAACTATCATCTCAGAAATGCTAATCACTATCAGAAATCAATTGATACCTACATATTTGTATATATTATATATATATATATATTTATTTATTTATCTTTTTATATACATATATATATACAAATATGATAAGAACCATCATTTGAATATACCAATTGAGTAAACGAGCTTTCCACAGTGTTGCAGCCACGTAACTCCCATATGGATAGCGTCTGGGTGGCTCTAAGATGGCTGGCTGGACAATCCACCCACGTAGATTGCTTATCCGGAAAGTCGATTTTCCAGCCAGCTAGCTATTTCAACTTTTCCGGATACACCAATCAACTGCCTTTTCCGGAAACCAATCAACTATTTTCCTGGAAAATTACACCAATCAACGATTTTCCTGGAAATGCCGCCTACACATCCTGGTACCACTGATGGCGCCTCGAGCAGCCTCTTGGGATGGGAGGCAGCAGTGACAGGTTCGGTGTGAACAACCAGTCGAGGATTCAAATGAACAACATGTAGCGACTGTTACTGTATAGGATTGATGGTTTAATGATGGGGCTCTTAGAGTGAAGCTTTGGTCAACCGTTATCATGAGACTTCTCACCCACCTTTACAATATGACACTGAGGACCTTTGGCACTAAGTCAGAGATTGCTGGTCGAACCGTTTATGAGATCTACTCCAATGATTCCATGGTGACGCAGCAAACATGGGACTGTGACAGCAAGAATGTCACCACAACTTTCAGAAAGTTCACTGGAAACATATGGCTATGGGATGCTATGGGTCAATATTAACCAACAATAGTGGGGGATAACGTCCAGCAATAATAAGGGAAACAATGGTTAATGATAGGGGAACCAGGGGGACAAAGGGTTTTGACCCACAGCCATTTGGAAACCATCCAATTTGGTCACTTTCATCGTCGTTTTTTTACATGGCAGCTGGTGCTGCCAGACCAGCGGACGAGTTCCCGGATTGTCTCAGGTAAGTCCCAGTGGCCGCTGGTGCTGGAGCTGCTGCGTCAGCTCCAAGATGAGAAGTTGCAAAGCGACAGAGTGCTCTACAGTCTCTGCATCAACTCTTGTCAGAAAGGCACTATGCTGGCCACCGCGAGCGTTGCACTGACCTTCCCCATTATAGATTTAATTATGCTATGCAGATATATGCAGATATTTGTATTTTAAAAAAAAACATGTCACATGTGTGCACATCGTTTAGACTACATACATCATGTTTGCGCGTTTTTGTAGATGTTTTTCCTGCATTTCAGGGTCGTTTGATGATTTTTGTTTGTACAACGCACATATACTATTGTATCCCCACATATACGGACATGTGGACATATACGATATGCACATATAGGTGCATGCACATGCAATTTCAAATCCACTGTGGACCAAGTCATCGTTTCAAACAACGCTTGTCTAAAGGCAATGGCCACTTCCAGTGATGCGTTGATCAGGCGAACCCAGGAGTCGGTTCGCAAGCGAAGATACTACCAGAATGCTCGGGTTTCACGCAGTGGAACATTGGCGAAGGGTAAGGTAAATCATGTCAACTAGTCAACTGTGGTAAGGTAAATCAGTCAACCAGTTGACAGCTACCAGCATTCTTTGGTAACCCCAGCTGCCACGAATGCACCAGGTCGACAATGGAAGGCAGCGATTTCTTTGTTGGAAGAATATCAAGTCAACGCAGTCCAATCAGAGACTTGGCTGCGGGTTTCCTGGTGGGGCCTTTCGTTGGTCCCCTGCTTTTTGGAAAAACAATACTGTTTTTTGAATACGCGATTTACAGGCCTGTCCATTCTATGCTTTATTTACTTTTGCTGGTTTGTTAATTGGTTGGTGTGTTGGTTCTGTTTAATCAATTAGTTAAGACAATTTAAGAAGGAGTAAGCAATGTATTGCATCCTTTCTCTTGCATTTCCATATGTGTATGTTTGTATTTGACTGTCAGACAACTACTTGATCAAATCATATATTGTGGACCTGCCCTTCCACGGTGTGCATATTATTTGTATGTACATGCCCGAACGAGATTGAACGAGCTCATGTACATTTGCACTACAATACATACAGCAAATATCTATGCATGTTTATTTTTGAATAAATAAATCAAAAGATATAGAATAAAAAATAAATAAATCAATATATATATATATACATATATATCTGTATATTTAGATATATGTATATATACATATACATATATACACGTGAGAATACACCTTTTTTCTTGACAAATTTTGCTTGTAAAAGACTGCTCGGATTTGAACGACTGCGAGTTCTCAATAAGAGTAGAAGTTGGGTGGAACGTCTATGAGGGGCAATATCAACAACCCTTTTTGTGCTTCAGATGAAAACAATGTCTAAAATGAGACGTACTTGCTATTGTGAATCTAAAATATGATTGGTGATTGCTGATTTATGTTGAATGCTTTCAGCCATTTTTGGACATGTTGCAATGTTATTTATACGGTAGCCGATCGCGGTTGGCGATTGATCTGCGATTCTACCTACCCCTGGAACCTTGATTTGAATCAAATCCTACATTTAAATAACTAGTATCTTTATCATTGTTCTTACTATTACTATTATCACTACCATTTATTATCATCATTAGTATGATTCTAGTATCATAATGACAATTTCAATCAACACCCCTTGATTGGATACATCGATGATCTGCACCTTCCCCGCTTCCGCGTCCGCGGAAGCACGGAGGATCTCTTCGTCTACAACGGAGCGCTGGCGGCTGCCCACGAGGCGAAGCGGCGAAGCGAAGGGGTTGAGGTAAGCATCGATGGCGAAGGGTAGGGGCTAGCAACCCTCAACTAGTAGATAGCTATTCATGGCAACCCAATCATCGATGACTAAGATCTACTAGTTGAGGTAGCAGTAGGGGATAGCAACCCACTAACCAGTATGAACCACATGGCTATGGGTCAATATTAACCATGGAACATGGGGGAGAATCACCTGCTAAATCCTACTCGGGTAATGGTCAATGATAGAGGAACCAAGGGTACAGGGTTTTGGCCCACCGCCATATGGTGATGATAATAGTAATGGGTAGGGGATAAAGATAATAAGCCACTATAATGGCTAATCAGTAATGGTTAATCAATGATAATTAGTAGAGTTGTGCTGGTTCATGGTGGACTTATAATGGTCGATGGTTCGGCAGGGGAAAGCACTGCTATTCATAACCATTATTAACCATTCACGATAGTGAATGTAGAACCTTATGACGGATTATTATTCCTTCTAAACCTTATTGTAGAACCGTTATATAGCCTGATTAACCCCTCAATTGTGGTGGTAGATCCATAGTTTGTTGGCGGTCGATAAGGGTCAATGATGATTCATGATTGGAATTATAGTGGTTAGCAATGGTCTTTATAATGGCCAATGATGGTTTTGGTTGACCATGATGGTGATGTTGGTAATATTACTGAACGTAACGACTAATCAGAATTATCTATGATTGATGATTAGTTGATCACTTTGAATAGTGGTTGCTTATTTTGATGATGAATTCAATGGTTGGTGATGATGATTCATTTGTGGTTAAAAATCTGGTTGGATGATTCCAACTGTTGATTCAACTGTTGATGATGGGTAAAGGCTACTGATCATCATCATCATCATCATCATCATCATCATCATCATCATCACCACCACCACCACCACCACCTCCATCATAGCGGTCATCAAACATGTGGTCAATCATGGTTGCAACTTTAAGCAACCATTCGAAAAGGCATTGTCACATGGTGAACCATGACTTAAAACCATAGTCAAGCGTGTGATCATGTCTTGTAACCACTGTTCCATGGCAGTTTCACCTAAACCATGACTTTAAAAAACCATGGCATGATGATAAACCACTGTTCCTAACTACGATCCTTGGATCCTTGCCACCGACCGAGCCATGAGGCAACGAGCGCGTGGCAACACGCCCTGTCGCTCTTTTCCTCGTTGGTGGCGCCCCAGCGTCCACAGAGGGATGAGGTGTCCCTGTCCATGGCCATCGCCATGTTGGAGAGGCGACCGCGCTTGGGAATGGATCTCCCAAGGAGATTCGGGGCATGAAAGGGGTCATAACTGGATGGCTTATACCCACTAACTTAGGTTTTTAGTGTTTTTGGGATATGATTGATTTACCATATAACCACTAAAAATATATTTTTAGTAAGGGATCTATAAGCCAACAAGATAAGCAAGACAATCAACAGCTTATCGTTTTGATTGAAACCCTTTGCATATGTTTTTGTGGGATGTTATTCAATCAGTTTTATTGAACCAGTGAAACACTACTGTACAGCTGCGAATGAATCTGTTGTTTCAACGAAATTGGCTTTTATTCCATGAAAATGAATGATTGTTTCCACGCAAATAAATAGAATAATTTAAAACATTTTTTATTTCCGTGAAATTTCATGGTTATTCCCATGGTTAGCCATTATAATCATTATATTAGCCATTATAAACACTAGTTATAGGGGTTGAAATTACCAACCAGTGATGCTTATTCCCTAAACATCGCAACTCAGATTTGCTTTTCTCGGTCGACCGCCTCTGGCCATGGCTACTAGTGCAAAAACCTATATAGTGGCCTAAATCATCCATTAATGGTCCCTTATAGGAATAAACTAACCATTTTGGAGGCACCCTCATGTTGAGAAACTTCCATATGGTTACTAGTGGATTAACGCGTGGTACTAGTGGATTACTGGTTCTAGTTCCAAAGGTCAATGGTCAGTGTTGTTGGTTATTTGAAGGTTTGAGATAGTTGGTTCATTTTCTTGACGGTAAGGGTCGAAAGTTGGTTGCAGTCTATTCGTCAACCATGCATCATCATTCCGAGAAAGCAACTACAGTCTTTAGTCGCTTGTGTAACACCCGACCACGTGGGTATTTCTTAAAATAAGGAACCCCAAAAATGGTTGGTTTATCATCTATAACTGGTTAACAAAAGATGATTTGGGGCTACCCCCATTTTGAGAAACCCCCACGTAGAATGATCGAGTCACACCTGTGGAATGTTTCAGGGTCGTTTTGTGAAGAAAAACTTCCACAATTTCTGCCTGACAGCTGGGCATGATTCCATACAATGCTCCATCATTAGATCCTTGGGTGAAAATACCAATAGCTAGGCTTACTTTGGTGATTCTGGTTGGCAACCATGGGGCACTCAGGTTGTGATTTCTAAGCTTAATGATGGTTGTTGTTTCCAAACATAATTGTGAAGAATTGATGATAGTTACTACTGGCACATGATCTGGTGGATGACGGTTGACAATGGTTATTAGTGCTGATTAATATTCATGGATGATCAATGACACATAGCTGTGGGTCAAAACCCTGTACTCGTGGTTCCCCTATCGTTAATCAATGTTTTCCCTTTGAGTTTGTTGGTTATTATCCCCCATGATTGGTTGGTTAACTGCTTGACCCATGGCCACATGAGCTTGCACAACCAAGCGCGCTCCGGCTGGGTCGAGGTGCGGCCAGTGGCAAAGTATCCTGGCGCTTCTCTTTGAGGTGGCGACGAGCAGGGCGGCCGGGATAGCTTGGCCTTCCAAGTCATGTAGCGAGGTTTTAAAGGGGTACAAGCCATGTGGCTATGGGCTATGGGTCAATATTCCTGAGCCAACTAATGAGGGATAACCGCCACCAATAATAGGGAAAACAATGGTTAATGATGGGGGAACCAGGGGTACAGGGTTTTGACCCACAGCCATTTTTTTTGCCAATTAAGACCTTGATACCAAAGCACGCCTAAGGTTATTTTGTACTCAAAGCGCCTTGTTTCGACCTGGGTCATCCTATATGCATGAAAACATCCAAACAGAGTTCATTCCATGTAGTTCTCAGTTGTTTTACATGCTTGTTCAATATGTTCATTTTATATCTGTTTGACGTGTGTTGTTTATTCAAACCGATCAATTGTATGTATATATTCATGAGTATATATAGATATATTTTGTATATATATACGTAAACATATGAAAGTTTTTACATGTGTGTACCTATGTATATTTGCATGTTTTTTTACACACCTTTTTATAATGTGTATATATATATATATTTGTGTGTTTCCCAGCAACGGTGTATACATGCAAATACGAAACATGCTCGAATGTACATACGCACATACTATGTATGTACATTAATATGTTTATACCTCCATAGGTGCGCACACACACACACAAGCACATACACTTACATAAATGTGCATGTGGCTCAGGTACCTCTTGGACACAATTCTGTGGCACGATAGTGATCAACAAGACCCTGCCCGATGTTTTGACTTTCAGCCTAACAGCAAAACAGTTTCGGTAAGAAATTCTGGCGAGTTGGATTCTGAATCCAATTTCTTGTACCAAATGTGCTCCACACATTGGTCCGCTCTTTCAAGCAAACAAGAGACAGGCAGAAAATGGAATCAAGGTTTGTTTGCTTGGCTGCTGGGTTTATTGGCTGCTTGGGTGCTTCATCGGTCGTTCGGTTGGTTTTGGTTCATGTTTACCCCCCTTTGGTAGTCTAGCAAAGCTGGCTACCATGGTGCATGATCCAGCCAGCTACGTTCCCACCTAGACCCTAGACTGCGTACGCATACACAGATCATCACAATCCACAATTCAACATCTACAACCATGATCAATCTCCTGAATCATGAATCAACCATCATCAAGCACTATGAAGCATCGTTTTTAATTTTTTAATGATTAACCGATCATTGTTCTATAGTTCTCTAAATCATGATTAAGCTTCTTTAAACCGTCAAAAAGCATTGTTGACCATCATTAACCACCATTTTTAGCCACCATCAAACCCTATTTACCATCATGAACAAGCTGTAACCATCATAGCCCAGCTTATCAGCTTATTAACCAGCATATTAGCCAGTTTATGAGCCATGACTAACCGCCATGAAGCCAGGGGGACTCACCCAGGGCCGCAGGAGTTTTCCAGCGCGAACCTCGTGGTTTACAACGGCGCTGTCAGCGCGTTGGGACGGCTGGGGCAATGGCGGAAGGCTTCGGAACTGGTGGCGGTGCCTTGCTTGCCGTTGGGAACAGGTTGGCAGATATAAAGGTTTCTCAAAATGGGGGTACCCTAAAAATGGTTGGTTTATTGCTATAAATGATTAATATGATTAATAGTGGTTGAGAATAGGGGAAAATCACCACAGCAATGGTTAAATAGCTACGATATGTGGTGGTTTCTCGAAATGGGGAACTCCAGAATTGGTGAATGACCAAGAAAATTGTTGCAATTGGTTGATTTGGGGGTACCCCTATGACTTGAGAAACACCCATATGTTTATGTGACGCGTTGGGTCAAGCAGTTAACCAATCAGTTTCGTCAGGGATAACAATGATAGGGAAAACTTGCTGGTTGATGGTGGGGGAACTAGGGGTACAGGGTGAACTGACCCACTGCCATATGCTGACGTAGAAGTAACGGTAACATCGTGGTGGTGGTGGTGGTGGTGGTGGTGGTGGTGGTGGTGAGTAGAGTGGGATGGGGAGGAGGAGGAGAAGTAGAAGTGGGAATAGAAAGAATAGCAGAAGTAATAGTGGAGTACTATTGTACTATTAATGTTATTTCAATTAATGCTCCTATTCCTTTACCTATTACTATAACTGTTATCACTAGAAGTAATTAATAGTAATAGTGATAGTAATGATTATAAGAATAGCAACAGTCATAGTAGCAAGAGTAACGGGCAAGAATAGAAGGACATTTACTCGACATGTACATATCCTACCGTAGCCACGAGCTGCTCAGACTTTTGGATCCACAATGCAATGAATGGAAAAGGTGTTTCTTTAGCTGCTGCTTACTGAGTGTCCTAACCAGTTTTCGAGTTGGTAGCGGAGCTCCGGGTTCCGTCCCGGGGTGATGATGCTACTGCTTGGAATCCTGGTGTTCGCCCCAGGAGCAGTAGCACCGTTGGGGTGGCCCGACCCTCCAGCAGTGACCCATGAGCCCAATGCCGATCCCAATGCCAATGCCGCTTTGAATGTGAGCGCAGTGACGTCCAGCAATGCAATGCTAAGTGTGGCACGAGACCCACCGAATGCAATGGAGCAAGTGGCACCCGACCCACTACCACAGGGAAGTTACGCCTTCCCAAGGACGAGTCCATCGGAAGTGAAGCCCCTGATCAAGGCTGAGCCGACGGTTGGTGCTCGTCCCAACCACACAGCAGAAACACCCAATGCCACAGAACCTTTGTCACCCCCAAGGCAACTGACGTCCACAGCCGCAATCCCAAAGGGATTAGTGAAGGCTGTGGCCAATCCTCGTAGAGTCAGAGCACTCGTCTCAGTGATCGTTGGGCTGAGTGTGCTTTCCATAGTGCTGCACATGTGGCAGCCCGGCCCGGGCAATGGAAGCAACCCAAGGTTGCCACCTCGATGGGAGCCCGGATCAAGCACATCGTTCAGAGCCTGGTCACAGGACCTGATGCTTTGGTCAATCTCGAGTGATGCAGAGCCGCACCAGCAGTGTGCCCTGATCATCAGCCAGTTGGGAGGTGCTGCGCGGGAAATCGCGCGCACTCTCACGCCAGATGAGGTGTGGCATGGAGGTGTGGTGAATGGACAGAGGCTCGACCCTGTTTCCTACCTCCTCCACGGTTTGTCCACTAGGTTTGGGCCATTGGACGATGAGGTCCGATTGAGAAGCGCCCAAGACTTGTTGAACTTCAACCGGAGGAATGGGGAAACCACTGACATGGTGTTGTCACGGTTTGACATTGTCAGGCAAAGGGCAAGAGCCGAAGGTGGGGGAGCGACAGTATCCATCGAGACTGGAGCCCTCATCCTGTTGAGAGCTGTTGGAGTGAACCACACCCAGTTCCAGCAACTCACGCAGCCATTTGGGTACCGACTGCCATCCAATGAGGCAGAGCATCTGCAGTTGGTGAATGCCATCCGTCGTTTAGGTCACATTGTTGAGTCCCACCGGGATAACATCGCAAGTTCCTTGCGTGGCAATGGTGGCCAGCAGAATGCCTACTGGGCCGGCGGTGCCGACGAGTCCAGCCAGGATGATGGGTGGCAGCGCCAAGAGCCTGCCAGTGGGTGGCAGAGCCACGAGCCTGCCGGTGACGGTCAGCAGCAAAGCTGGGCGTACATGGCCGCAAACGGTGACAGTGACACCGAGACCAACACGAGCAGTGACAATGGATCAGTGCTGGACACGCAGGACCTCCAAGGTCTGACATCGCATGAAGCCGATGAGTACTTGTTTGGCAGGTACCAACATGCCAAGAAGCGTTGGCGTCGCTTCACAGGAAAGCCTGTCAGATCCCTCCGTCGAGTGCTGCGCCGAAAAGGAAAAGGAAAGGGCAGTAAAGGGGGGTTGGGACGGTCCTACTTGAACATCAACGAAACCCTGGAACAAGCGTACTTTAAGGGACGTGGTAAAGGGGGAAAGTCAAGTGGGAAGGGTTTTGGACGACGTACCAATCCTAGGGGAAGAGATGGTGAAATCATGAAGTGTTCCATCTGTAGTTCAACCCAACACTTGAGAGCCAGGTGCCCCCAGAGACCCAACACGCAGTCCCAGTCATCCAGCTCAGGTCCAGCCACAGGAAACCTCGCTGCCACAGCACAAGGATCACGGAACACGTATGTTCACTTCGCAGCATTTCAGGCTGAAAGTGAGCAGTCATGGCAGAATGTAAGCACACCACGTACTGACCAGGAGTTCACAGACACACAATCCCAGCATCAGATGCCCCACACGAGGCCAGGTGTAGATCCTGGTGTACCACCCCAGGAGCGGACACCTGAGGTACATGCCATGACCCCTGATCCCCTCCAGGAGAATGATCCGTGGAGTCAATGGATGAATGATAACAACATCCCCAGTGCACCACCAGCACCCGAGAACATGCAGAGCAATCCACAAGCCACAATGACAGCAGACACAGTGACGCCTGTTGCACCACCTTGGCATGTGCCAGACACACGCACGTTCTCCGAGGTTGCAGGGTTTTCCAACTCCAACAACCGCGGGGCAGCCATGGGTGGACTGTTGAGTGGGTTGCTGCCGCCTGTTTCGTCAGGCTACGTAGCCCAGACCACGGTAGTGCAGGAGATGGTCGACTCTGCGCTTGCGACGCAGACAGCAGGCCTGTTCACTCAGGTCCATGCCAATCGAAGGCAGCAGAGAGCAAACAGGGAGTCACGCCTCCCGGCTGGCGCAGGGTAG
>VSDK01028513.1:356927-371186 GCA_009767595.1 Symbiodinium kawagutii | reverse complement strand
AGCAAATGCCAGGGAGACCCGCTCAGGCGGTGGAGGCCTGGCATGCTTCCAAGATGTGTGCACCATTTGCTTGGAGAGGTTCGCACCAGCAGAGCACGTGTGCAGGATGCAGTGCCGCCACGTGTTTCACTGCCTGTGCGTTGGAGAGCTGCTTCAACACGGCTCAGTGCTGGAAGAAAGCGAAGTGACACTAGTGTGCCCCAATTGCCGCGTCGACACCCAGGTAGACCGATCCTGGGTACAACCAAGGTTTGTTCTGCAACCTGAGATGCCCAATGCAGAATCCCCGGCTGAAGCGGCAGAGAGGGCAGTTCAAACGCCTGTCCCTTCAGAAGATGAAGACGACACCTCAATGGAATTCGCAAGTCCTGAGGTGGAGCAAGCCTATCCTTGGTGGCCTATCCCAGAAGTCCCCAAGGAAGGGCAGCCAAGTGTAAGCACCGGTGCCGAAGCCTTCCACTCATCAGTGCGGCTTGCCAGTGGAGACCTGGGAATCTTGGTGGACCCGGGCAGTCACGGCAACCTTGTGGGAGAAGGTTTTGTCCAAGAACTCCAGGACAAGGGCATCGAGGCTGAGCTGAAGAGGAGAACCAATCCATTGCATGTTGGAGGAGTTGGCAAGGGGACGCAGTCGTGTGCCAGTGATGTCACCATCCCACTGGCGATGCCACGGACTGACGCTAGCATCCAGCGAGGTACCTTCACGGCACCAGTCATCGCAGGAGCAAGTACCCCAGCACTCCTAGGCCTTAAGAGCTTAACCCAACACCGGGCAATTTTGGACATGGTGTCAAATCAGCTTCATCTGCTGGGCCCAGGCGAGTCTCGTCTCGACCTGACACCTGGAACGGAAACGTTCAACCTGGAACGCGCAGCCACAGGACATCTTATGCTGCCATTCCAAGAATTCCAGCGTGTCACAGGTGAGAGCCAGAAGACACGACACCTGTTTGCAGATGAACCTGCGGAAGCAGGGTACGTAGCAATGCCGGGTGGAGCAGCAACTTCATCTGCGAGCATTCGAACGCCACCAGAAGCAGAAGAAGACCCAGAACTGCCACCGCTTGAGGAAATCGAAGAGAACTTGAACCGACGCAATAGGACTCCTCAAGCAGAAGCTGAACCTGCAGTAACGCCTGCAGCAAGCGAACCTGCAGTTGTGCTTGCAGGGAGTGAACCACCTGCAGTTGGGACTGCAGAAGAAGCAGTCGTTGGCAGTGAAGCACCAACGTCACCCGCAGCAGGTGATGAGACGGCAGCATCAGCAGAGCCAGCTGCAACTGAAGCTGCGCATCTGAGTGGCCAGATCAGCTCAGCAAGTCCAAGTGCTGAAGAAGAGCCACGAAGAGCCACCAGAGAGATTGAGGAGATCACTCTCGACGACATGGCAGACCGCATGGGATTGCCTTCAAGCAGAGCCATCGTGAGAGAGCAGCCTGAGGAGGAATCATCCGAAGTTAGCGACACGGAGATGGAGTCGCCAAGCATTCCACCACAGCAAGCGGAGACACGACCCGCAAGAAGGCGAAGATGGGCCAGTGAAAGCCCAACCAGAAGGGATGAGGAATCCGAGGAGTCAGAGGAGAGCTCATCCAGCAATGATGACATGAGCGTGGACGAACGCAGCCCACGTGCAATGCGAGAAGGAGTATACCGACTCCTCCCCCTCCAGTGCGACTGGAGCCACGTGTTGTCGCATCGCAGGAACGAAGCCCAAGCCATGAGCCACGGAGAAGGAGAGGACGTGGCAGAGAGCGACGGCGGCGACGAAGGGAGGAGAGGAGCTCAAGGGAGCCTTCACCAAGGAGGCCAACAAGAACAAGAAGTGCAGGAGCAATGCAACGAGCGGCCAGTCCAAGACCGTTCAGGCATGAATCGATGCCTAGTGATCCCAAGTGCATCCGGCCTGACGAGTCCGTAGACGGATACATTGGCCGCCTGCAAAGAGAAGTGTACGTGCGAAGGGAAGGAGATGATGAGCAGGAAGTGCCACCACTGTTCTTCGAAGAAGCTGAAGGAAGACCAGTGCGGATAATTGAGGAAAGAGCCTATCGAAGGGCCGCACGTAATCAGCTGCCACCGGAAGGCAAAGCAGCAGTACACAGGTTGATCGGTGCCCTTCGGGAGCCGATTGAGGGCACGGAGGAACGAACCGTGCGAACGCCTGCACCTCCGCCACCTCCGAGGAGAACAGAAGGTGAAGGAGTCAGAGCCTTCCTGGCAGCAGAAGAAGAAGAGATTGAGGTCGAAGAGGAGCCAGCTGTTGCAAAGGCGGCAAGTACAGCCGCGAAGCCAACAAGGCCTGAAGCAAAGACGGCAAAGCTCACTGGAGCAGCAAAAGCCAGAGCGACTGGTGGTGTCTTGCCCAAGAATGTTCCGCAAGGACCACCACCGCCAAGAAGAGCAACAGCGGGCCCAGAGCCACCAAGAGGACCACCTCCGAAGAGGACATCCGCAGCTGCTGGTCCACCTTCCAAACCGAAAGCGAAGGAAGCTGCAAAAGCCAAAGCCACAGCGAGCGAGCCACGTGCCGCACCAAGATGGACTCCAGAGCCACCGCCTCCGTCAAGGTTGACAGGAGGAGAGACAGCATCCGGGTCTGGTGCAAGAAGACCACCAGATCCACCAAGACCGAAGCGTGAGCTGCCACCGCCAGAGCCAAAGAATCCACCGGCAGCAAAGGCCAAAGGAAGTCCCGAAGACATCGCAAGAGCAGAGCAGCATTTGGCTGCAGTGATGGCCGACAGAACGGCCACCAGAACCGCCAAGAGAAAAGCACGAAGAGTGATTCGTGAGCTTGGCGGTGACATCCCCGAGTGACTAGGGGAAGAAGAAGAGCTGGAGGTGTTGTGCATCAGCAACTTCAGCTCAAGTGCATGCGCCATGGAGCTTCTTGGCTGCAAGAAAGTGAGCCGTGTCCGCCCGGCTGAACTCTTGCGAGGAGGCTTCGAATCCATCCTTGAATTCATTAAAACCGAAGAATATGATTTTGTGTGGGTTGACATGTCGCATCCCGATCGCTTTGTGGGACGCAACAACATGCCTAAGGTTATGCAACGGTTGAGATGTTTGGTCACAGCGTGCAAGAGGTATGACGTCCCTTGCATGCTGGGAAGTTCCCACTCTCAGGTCTGGTTAGTGGGAAGTGTGCGTGAGGCAGTGGAGGCGTGTGGTCTGCAGATGAGCACCCATCGCTGGTGTGCACTGGACATAGCGACTGCCGACAGTCGCGACCGCAGAGCTAGCGCCGTAGTCCATCGTTGTGCCAGCACATTTCCATGGCCATCTACCCCTTGCCAGTGTCCTGCATATGTTGAGCACATCCACGACATTGCCAAGCGTGACCCCACTTGTGACAGCCACCGGAGGCACCAATACGAAACCGATGTGGTCAGGAAGTTGGTCATTTCCGCATGGCCTCATATGCAGGTCATGTCTGGGAAGTCAGCCGACACCGACATGTACAGAGACATCGAACAGCAATCAACTGTTGCTGCATTGGTGGCCAAGCAAGTGAAAGGCAATGTATCTGTGAGACCCGAAGCATTGGAGGTGAGTAACGCCTCACCAGCGATGTGTGAACCCGCGCAAGTGCATGACTTGCCTGTACAGAGAACTGAGCCAAAAGCCATAAGTAACTTTTGCATTGGATACCAAGAATGTCCAAGCTGTTGCGTTCTCGCACGCAACGACCAGTCCTTTTGTGCCATCTGCGACGAAGACTTGGCAGAGCTTGGGTTTCCGACCGAGGCAAGACTCGCAGCCCAAGAAAGGCACAAAGCAGGAGTGATTCCCAAGAAAAGGATCAAGAAGGTTGAACAGCACTTCGATGATTGTGGAGAGGACACGACTCCACTGGAATCGCAGTCACACATGTCCCTCTTTGACGACGGATATGAAAGTGATGCCACGACAGATGAAGATGTACCAGAATGGGGACATCAAATCCTGTCATCATTTGTGACACATGGATTCCATGGATCAGAGTGCGACCTTCCATTGGAAACCTACCCAGCGCTGACAGCGACAGTGGACTGGGAAGAAGCATTGGTGGTGCTTTCGCAGCGCCCCTTTGGAGTAGAAATCGTGGAGTTCTGTGGAGGAGCAGGACTCACGTCACAGATGTGTATCCGCAGGCAGATGTCAGCAGGCCATAACTTTGAGCTGCTGACAGGAGCAGACCTGACGGACCGCAGAGTGCAAGAGAGTGTTCTGTCGTACCTCTCTGTTGCAAAGCCATTGGTAATAGTGATGGGTCCAAGATGCGATCCATTTGGACCATTGGGGAATTGGAATCGTGCCATCCATCCAGAGGCATGGGAGCACAGCTACTCACAAGCTGGGCCATTAGCATCATTCTGTGCAAAGGCAGCGTTGCTTCAGATGAAGTGTGGACGCCACTTCATCTGTGAGCAGCCATTTCCCTCATCACTGTTCGAAGTGGAACCATGGCCCAACGTCATGGAACATCAAGACACAAGAAGGGTAGTGTTCCATCAATGCCAAGTGGGACAAGTGATCAACGGGCTGCCATGCAAGAAGGCGACCCAGCTGGTAGCCAGCACAGAAGTCCTGCTTGAACCCTTCAAGGGACTCGTGTGTCAGGGAGGCCATCAACATGCCGTGTTGGTGGGAGGCCAGGCACACAAAGCCCAACGTTGGAGTCGCCAGATGTGTGACAGAATAGCCTATGGAATACAAAGGCTTGCAGCAAAACACATCGCACAAGCAGCTGTGCAGCAAGCACACCCTGCCATAGCTGTTGGCGGGAACGAAGGTGAAGAGGAACTGAACCGCCTGATGCAGGCGAAGGAGAGGAACTGTGGCGAAAGTGCAAGGGATGTCGTTGGAGGCTTCCAATGTACGCCCCAGAGCACTCGCGCATCCGTGGCGAGTGCAAGCACCCAGATGTAAAGTCAGTCACCTTCGAATGCAAAGGCTGCAAAGCAAGAAAACCACGAGATGATGCATCACACACCTATGGACCAGACTGCAGGCATGCAGTCACGCATTCAAGAAAGAAAGCCCCGAGGAAGAGACCCTTGACTCGCGTGCCAATATCTGAAGAGCCAACTTCAGGTTTGAGAGCACGCAGCCTGGGAGAACAAGATGAAGAGAATGCCTTGGAACAAGCAGAGCGTGATGCAGCTGCAAGACCTGCAGCAGAGGCCCCGCGCCAGCCGTTGCGCCGGCTGAAGCAGAGCCTGCCGCAGAGCCTGCTGCACCAGCAGCAGGTGCCGCAGAAGCCTCAGAAGCTGAGCGGGAACGAGCAGGTCGGGGTCCTGACCTGGAGCAACGAGTCAGGAGGGCCTATCGTGAAGGAGAGGCTCAGACACCTGACCCCAGCGACTGGACCGCGTTTGATATAAGCGCCTCGCTGAGAGGGCTCAGATTGGCCCCTGAAGCAGGACGCCGACGAATCCTGAGAAAGCTGCATCTCAGATGGTGGCATGCATCGGCCAAAAAGATGCATCAGCTGCTTCAGTAGAAAGCCATTCTGGATCTCGTGCCAGAAATAGTTGACACCTGCAGAGTGTGCAGGGTATGGCAGAAGCCATCAACCGATAACATCGCATCCAGCAGGATGATTGTTGGATTCAATGTGGAAGTTGAAGGAGATGTCATCTTCCTCAAACATGGGGAAACAACTTACCCAGTGCTGCACTTGGTAGACAGAGGTGTGCGGTGGGCACAAGCCACTGTGCTAAAGGACCGCACCACTGAGTCTATCTTGAAAGGTCTGGATCGGTGGGTCACCATCTTCGGACCTATGCAAGTGCTAATCTTCGATGGAGAAGCCGGTCTGGATGACGACGCCTCCAGCCAGTACTTCGGCATCAAAGGAATTGAAAAGAGGACATCTGCACCTGGTCAGCACGTCAGAATCTGTGACAGAAGGACACAGGTGCTGAGAGACACGGTGCGCAAGATTGGATCTCAACTTTCCGAGGAAGGTTTGTCAGTTCCATTAAGTAGAATGCTTGCCGAAGCTGTGTACGCAGGTAACGCCCTGACGTCCATCAATGGAGTCTCTCCATATGTGGCAGTACTTGGACGTGCGCCTCCAATGTTGCCAGATGCCCTGAACATCATGGAAGACAGGGATCCTGGTATCGCTCAACACACTCATCGGTTGAGGGAGATAGCCGTTCAAGCCATAGTCGAAAGCACTGCAAGAGAACGCTTGAAACGGGCCAGCCGTACGGTTACAAAGCCGTCGGGCGAGGAAATGGAATACCGAATCGGCGATGAGGTGGAGTTCCATCGACCGCCAGCCTCACGAGATTCCTCAGGCTGGAGGGGTCCTGCGGTAGTGTGCGACCTATCGCGTTTGGAACATGGCAGAATAGGCCTTCGGACGAGATCCGACAACGTGATCACGTGTCGTCTCCAAGACGTCCGACGCTGCCTAGCGTATGTTGCCGACATGGAATCGCCCATCTCGGATCCAGCAAACCAGGCCCAACAAGTGGTGCAAGAAGTGGTGGATAACCTCAAGCCAAACACAGTGCTCATTCTTGGAAACATCCACGACGTGAAGGGTGGATGGAGATTGGCAAAGTCAACTCAAGTCCATGACGTTGTGTACAAGGCAGCCATCATGGTGGCAGAATGTGTGTTCCACCTGCAAAACGTAGCTGCAGTGCGCATTGGAAAGGCAGTGAGAACACTGCCACGAAAAGCTGAATACTGTTCAAGCACAACAGTGTTTTGGACATCGCCAGGAACCAAAGCCCTCGAGTTCCTGTCTTCTGAAGACACGCAAGTGTCGTTCGTGAACATGCTTGGCCAAGCATGGGAAAAGG
This sequence comes from Symbiodinium kawagutii, assembly GCA_009767595.1. NCBI lineage: Eukaryota > Dinophyceae > Suessiales > Symbiodiniaceae > Symbiodinium > Symbiodinium kawagutii. The sequence goes on along the minus strand of VSDK01028513.1, from coordinate 364,380 downwards.
TACGCTTCGTGCAGTACCTGCAACTCACAGCAGAAGATGATTACCAAAACTCAACCAGAGAAGAATATGAAGAAAGCAGCGCAGGAGCTGAGTCAAATCAAGCCACCGGGCCAAGCAGCCACGACGCAATGAGCGTCGGTGGCCCACTGAGCACAATCCAAGAAGGCAGTAACGAGGATCTTGCTGAAGTATCGTGGCAAGAATTGGAAGAAACATTTGGGGTCTTCGAAAGAGATCCTGAAGCGGGAGAGCTCGCCGAAGCTTTCCAAGCCATCCAAGCCGAGACAGGAGTTCCGTCTCCTGAATCAAAATCCATGAGCATCCTAGACGGGGTGCCAGGAGAGCAATGCTTGAAGGCATTGCAGGCAGCTGATATCCCAGAATGGGAATCCGTCAAAGGTGTCATGAACGAAGAAGCGTTCATGTCTAATGCGCAACTGGAGTTCTGCCTCCAGAACACCTCGGTTGAACCACCGGAGCTGTTAGACCAAGATGAGTTTGGGATTTATGTTGCCATGGAGGCATACTACCCGGAATGCAAACTCTTGGAAGGTCTAGACAGGCTGCCCAACGCAGACGAGCACGTGGAACTGAGATTCTACGAAGCACATGCTCGTAAGGTGGTGATCGACAGGAGCGATGACCTGTTAACCGAGCAGGAAATCCAGGAACATGCGCAAGAAGTAGCGCAGGCCATGTTGGACGAGCTAAAAACATGGCAGTCCTTCAGATGCTTCGAAAGGATCAAGAGGCATCAGACCTCATGCGTGATCGATTCAAAATGGGTTCTCAAATGGAAAGTCAAAGGTGAGGTCCGTAAAATCAGAGCACGTCTCTGTCTTCGGGGTTTCAAAGAAACCGGAGCGGACAATGAGTCAAACTACTCACCTACGGCTTCAAGGTTGGCGCAGCGCCTCCTAGTATCGGAAGCGGTGATCCGAGGCTGGCTGATAGCCAGTACGGACATACCCAAGGCCTTTCTCCAAGGCGTATCCTATGAGGAGCTAGCTGCCAAAACTGGAAAACCCATCCGGGACGTTTCTTTTACGCTTCCGCGGCAAGGCATCACAGCCATACACCATCTCGATGGCTATGGAGACTTCGATCCCAATAAGGAAGTTCTCCACTGCCTAAAACCGGGTACAGGTTGCAGAGATGCGCCGCGTTGCTTCAGCATCCAGCTCAGACGAGCCACAGAGGCATTTGGCCTAAAAGGATCCTTCATTGATCCAGAAATGGAGTGTTACTTCACACCAGAAGGCCAGCTACAACTGCTGTTGATCAAACACGTGGATGATCTAAAGATTGCGGGTGAAAAGACGCTGATTGATCAGCTGGTATCTCACCTGGAAAAGCATTTCGGAAAACTGGAAACGGAGTACAAAAGCTTCGTATTTTGTGGGGTGCAGCACACCCAGGGTGAAGATATCGCGTTGGATCAAACCAAGTTCATATCTGCAATCAAGCAGATGACGTTGCCAACAGTGCACGCCAAAGCAGATCTGCCATTGCCAGAGAATTTGCAAAAGCAGTTCTTGAGCCTGCTGATGACCATCGCATATGCGCTTCTCACGCGCATCGATGTGGCAGTATACGTGACGGCGCTACAACGTGAGTGCCAGAAACCACGGCCAATCCACGTGAAGCGGCTAAACCTATTAGTCCGCTATCTCCAGCAGAACCCAAGGAGCCTTCGGTACAGGCCACTGGAATCCTATCCGGACTCCGTGGTACAGTTCTCAGACAGTGGGTTCAAGGCAAAGACCGACACTGGTCTGAGTGTCAGAGGATTGGTGTCGCTTCGCATGAGCGCATCATTACTGAAGAAAGGAGGAAGTGGGCCGTGTCACGTGCTAGAGTACGTGTCCAAGTCTCAGAGGCATGTGACAAGGTCCACGTTTGCAAGCGAGCTGTTTGCCGGAACAGACAGCATCGATGCCGGTCTGCTAACGCGACTGGCGCTGCATGAACTGAGGAATGGGCCACTAGACGTGGCCACAGCAAAGGGAATCCTGGAAGGTGCAGTGGAAAGTAACATCCACTTGCACACAGTGCTAGACGCAAAGTCCGTCACCACTGCAATCACAGCACCACACCTGAAGGTGCCCGCAGAACCGTCGTTGATTGTCCACTTGCAGTGGGTGAGGAGTCTTCTTGAAAAGAAAATCTTGCGTGGCCTATGGTGGGTTGACACCAGGTCAATGATTGCCGACGGACTCACGAAAGGGTCAGTAGATCGCCTGGCCTTAGTGAGTGTCGCCAACGGTTGGTTGGAGCTCGACCACGAGATCACCAACGAATCAGCCAAGTTGACCGAACCGTAGGGTAGGTAGTGCTGTTCAAAGTGCTTCGTGCCTTTGGACGGCAGTAGTCAGAGTGCAGGCGTAGTACCTGAATGTCAAAGACATTCACTGGGAAGTCAGCCGACTCGACATGTACATATCCTACCGTAGCCACGAGCTGCTCAGACTTTTGGATCCACAATGCAATGAATGGAAAAGGTGTTTCTTTAGCTGCTGCTTACTGAGTGTCCTAACCAGTTTTCGAGTCATTTAGCTATAATAGTAATAGGAGGAGTAGTAGTAATAGTGGCTATAGGAAGAGTGGGAGCAATAATTTTAGTACTTGTAGCAAAAGCGGCGTACTGCTAGTTGGACATGTGTTGTGCCGCCCTCATTTAAACAAGCATGGCAGCCTGAAATTACGGCATAGGCAGCGGGTGCGGATAAACCATTTATATGATTTTACTTTACACACATTATTGCTGCTGGACTGCATGACTGCACGTGTGTTGATGTGGAATCTGTGTTTTTTCAATGCTGCTTATGACTGGACTACGTAACTCCATGCCACGTCAGACTTTGCGAAAGGTGAGCTGCTCATGATGGTCATTTAGCTCTCCAACCCTTAGCCCAGGGTGGTCTTGCAGTTTGGGAAGTTTTGGGGTGGCCAGACAAGAAATGATAGATCAAGTATTATATATATATATGTCCGCCTATGAGTTCATATTAGTCACATGCAGCAATTTGACTGTGAAATCTAGATGGAAAAACATGTTTCTTTTCACTCAGTTTTTTGTTGTTGAGTGCCTTTGGCAGCCCATTTGACAAACTACAATACTGGTTCTTGTGTACAATTTAATCACTAGTTCGCTCCACTGTTGTAATCTTACCTAGAATCAGCATTGCTTGATTGGTTCACCCGTTGTCACCGGTCACAACCTGGAGCGGTCCATTCACATCCACAACATTTTTTTTTGGTGGGCCAATTTTGTTGATGTTTTTCCCGTTCCAAAGAAGAATGAGTTTCTATTTTGCACGCAAAAGACTTGGAACAGAAATGTGTTTTTTGTTTCTGTTGTTTTTTCTTAAGAGTTCCAAAAACACATACCTTGCAAAAGTTTGCTGTTCAAGAGATTGAAATACTTTGAAAAAGAATAGAACCGATCCGGAATCATCGCTGAGAAAGCTTCGAAAACAAATAGGTACAAGTTTCTTGCTCAAGAAGAAATTGAAGCAATCAGCCGTGTCGACTGCAGAAAGAATCTAAAACTAGCCACGACATGCCAAAGCTGCATATGGTGGTTTCTCAAAATAGGGGTACCCCCAATCATCCATTAATAGTCATTTATAGTAATAAACCAGCTATTTTTTGGGCCCCCTATGATTTGAGAAACCACCATATAGCAGAGAATTGCTGCAGAGTCCTGCCAGCGTCTGCCAGTTTAAGAGCTGACCAGTCAGTAACGAAGATCACCACTGCGGAGTCAATGTTAGTGACTCATACTTTCGTCCTGTCAACTGGCTGGTTGAATGTTAACCCAGGATTACTGAACCCTAGTTGACTTATTTGGGTGGGTACCCTTTTCAATTGGAAATCAAGGCTTTTTAGGGAAAACCCCCGATCAATTAAGCAGGCGTTCATTGATCCAGGGTTGGCATGTGAAGTGATATGGGGGTTTCTTAAAACAGGAAACCCCTAAAAATGGTTGGTTGATTACTTCAAATGGTTAATAAAGGATGATTTGGGGATACCCCTATGACTTGAGAAACCACCAATATGAAGGGATTCTCACGCACCACAATCTACCAATCTGCTGGAGATCCCAGCAGAGGCTTTTCACCCTGAGGTGCTGGAGAAGAGGACGTTTGGCTGCGTCGTTTTGAGCGCAACCGTGCAGGATTTTCGTCCAACTGGTGATTTGATAAACTTATCGTGAATGATCCGTAGCGATGGCTGGTCAATGATCGGGTCGTTGAACGGTGTTGATGACATGGTAGTTTCTCAGAATAGGGGACCCCCAAGATATGGATGGTTTATTACCGTAAATAATGACCATTGGACATTGGATGAGTTTCGGGGTACCCCTATGACTTGAGGAACCCTCATTGGGCATCGTGTCATTTGCTTTCCCCGGCTTGAGATTTTCCTGTCGAATTGATGATGTTTTTTCCTAGCGCCATTCAGATTTCTTCCAGTTGGCAAGCTGTGCTTCCAAAGGCTGATTTTGGGATTTTTTGGGGTCTCCTATCCGAATGATTTTTTCAGCAACCAACAGTATCAATTATCAAGAGGCTGTTGGTCATTCGGTGTTTGTTTTATTGTAATGTTTGGCCATCATTGGCGATGGGTTATAAAACCATTGATAAACTATTAGTTAGCCACTAGTTCACTAGTTTACCATATGGTGAAGCATTCGGAATCATGGTTATTGACCATGAACCCTGAAATTGAGTAATGATAAATTAAACCAGATTCAGCCGTTGCCTTGACATTTGAGGCTTTGAAATGATCTTTGGGGATCATCATTCCCCTCATGCAATCCCACTCGGCAATGGAACATTCTCCCCGCTGCTGGGAATGACAGGGTTCCACGTTCATAACAGGATCATCCTACTAGATGTTGACCTGGATACCTCTGCATGTGTCCCAAGTTTTCAGAGGATCATTCGCAGGACATTCAATAGTTGGGGATTGGAATCATCAATGACATTGCCAAGATACGAAACTTCCCCGGTAGTTTCTTAGCTCCCTTCAACAACAAAATATGTCACTCATGACTACCTCTGGCTCCTTAGCCTCCTACTCAGTTAGCGAAGAACATGATACTTGGGGATTGCAATGCTTGCAACAGCCGACAACCGTTCCTCTATTTGTTTTTCCCAGTTTGAGAATCCCTAAGTTTCAGGAGTGGCACAAATTTGAATGCCATCACCTACAACTCTTTGCTCAACGGCTTTGCGCTTGCACATCTTTGGAAAGAAGCCCTACATGTTCTCGAGCAATTTCAGGAGAGCTGGAAGGTGTAATGTTTACGTGTTTTTTGTTCACAGCAGGTACCCTGCTGAACGAGCCACCATGTGCCCGCTAGGAGCGATCTTTACGGAAGGACCATTTCGGCTACACCGCAACCATGCTTGCATGCGGCAGGGCTCAGTTCTGGCAAGAGGCGATTGGAATTGGCGAGATTGTGCGGTTCGGTTGGTGCTGCAGTGGTAGTGCGGTAACTGGAAATATGAGCTGGATGAATATCATAACTTTGGTCATCTTTGTTTAGATATCACAAGAGTTCAATGTGCTAACCAGCTTGTTGTTGAGACCAATTTGCGTCCCATTTGCCACGTCACAACGGGCATGCGGCATGGTGATTTGTTGATGAGGATTTGGCATCACTTGGCACAAGTTTCTGGCAGCACATCGAAGCACTGGTTTTGTGTAGATTCGCCGTCAAATCAGTGGCGGATCATCCGATAGCACAAAAGAATCTTGAGCAAACAAGACAGGCCAAGGCCAAGAGTGAATGCTATTTAAAACATAAGCTATGTTGTTAAAAGTCATTGACAGCATGCACCTAATGAGGGTCGTTGTTGGAAACTCATCAATGACGGTGTGAAACAGCTGATATGTTGCAAGTGCTAATGCAAATCCTCACCATTGGAAGCCGTGTTTTTCAATGGAACGTGCTACCTTCCATACGAGAAGCTGATTCTAGTGTCATATGCCCAAACACTTGACAAACTTACAGAAGGCTTTGCTGTGGATCCGGCATCTTAACTTGAAAGATAGAATTAAAAACAAAAAACACACCAAAATCAAGTACTAGGAGATTCATATTAATCAACCAAATTCTGTTTCGGCATGCAGAGCTTGCGATTTACAATCAAATGTTGATGGTGTCTCAATATGGATTCCTATCGGGTCTAACCCAAGTCTCCAGTTTTATGGTATGAAACCAAAAAACAATATGCTGAACCACCTCAGAAACGAGTTCATGTCACATTTAAAGTTTCGTACAACACATAAACAAACTCGAAGGGTATGGCGACTGCTTCACAACGGTGAGATGCAACAAAAGTCACATCAAATAGTTTGTAGTATAGTTTGATCATTGGTATGTCCATACACGGGAACCTCAAAATCAACCAAACCAACACCTCAATAGGGATAAGAGGCCAGCCATTTTGGGAGTACACCCATCATAGTTTCATGCATCTTGAGTCAGCCGTGGCTCTAGAGTTTTCGAATGAACATTAGGGGATGATTTTCGTGTTACAGTAATTACTTCATTCTAAGAGGAATCGTCACATGACGAGGTTAAACTGTTTCCCTTCCTTCAAACAAGTGCCATGCAGGGCTGGTTCGGTGTGTGACCCTTCACGTACGAACACATATGTCACACAATATCATCATAGAAATCTCCGTTTGCCTAACGGCTTTTACCGATCCAAAAGCCACCTAGTACCCCAGATGCACCATGTATGCTATATATGGCCACGTTAATTATAGGTAAACCTCAGCAAAAATTCCATAGATGGATATCTGAGGTAGAGTGATTTCACCTCCTCGGATGTGCATCTCCACTTATTAGCTGGTACCTAACTATGGTTAGTTCGAGGTTAGTTCAGCTACCTTCAGCTGCACATCCGGTCGTAGTGAGGGTGATTTTTCATTGATTGAGAAGCAATTTTACTAGAGCTATATCTGCCATAATTGGTAGTTACGATAGATATAAGCCAAGTTAGCTAACTAAGGGGGCCCGGTCCCTTGTAACTTAGCTAACTAAGGGGGGCCCGATCCCTTATAGATTCATCGGTGCGGCTCGTTAAGTGGAGGCCTGCTCTTTGTTGGCGGAAAGCTCCGACCAAGTCATGCAGAATGCAGCCATCGAAGCGTGCGCATGTGCAGTGCAGTGGCAACAGGCCTTGAACTTGTTGCTTTGCTGGCTGGTGGTTGGGAGGCACACAAGTTCCAGGCCTGTTGGTTAGAGTTCAAGGCCTAGAACTGGTTGATCTAGGTAGATATATCTGTGCAGTGCAGTGGCAACAGGCTGGTGGTTGGGAGGTTGTTTGATCTGGATACCTATCCACTGATCCAGTTCAATGCCATGTTTCACATGGTGACAAGTCAGAAAACTTAGAAAAAACGGCTGGTGGTTTGGAGGGAGAGGTTCAGA
>VSDK01028513.1:343798-356857 GCA_009767595.1 Symbiodinium kawagutii | reverse complement strand
TGTTGTTGTTGTTGTTGTTGTTGTTGTTGTTGTTGTTGTTGTTGTTGTTGTTGTTGTTGTTGTTGTTTCTGGGAAATTCTATGTGGTGGTTTCTCAAAATAGGGAGCAAACATGGTTGGTTGGATGACTTGGGGGGTCACCTATTTTGAGAAACTACCATATAAGTTTAAGAGCGGGTGATGGGTGTAGCTGTAGCTGCTGACGTGTTTTGCTGGTCAAAAATGCTAAAATCTATAGGATACCCCCTTTAATTGGTGATGAAAACCAAGGCTTTCCTGCAGATTTTCCCATTGACCCAGTGTTACTTGCGTATCAATCTGAGACGATAATGCCTACCTGGCTGGTGGTTTGACTCACATGTCTTAGTTTACCCATTCTTGAGATATTGGTTCGTTGATTGAAAGGCATCATTTTTATAGGGCTCGAAACCACCAATCAGTAACGCTTAATGAAGTCTAATCGAGTTTCACGCTCATGCATCGATTGTTTATTGTTGATAACGATTGACAATGGGAGATTTGATCAAATTGAAACCCAGTTGTTCCAAATTCGCTTGTAAATTACAATCTGAATCGGACATCAGCTATTATGAACAAACATTCACTCCCAGTTTTTTTCCATTTTTTTCCAGTTCTCTCCCAGCGATCTATCACAGGCACCGTAACCACCCAGGTTTTCTGAGCGCCGTGGCGGCGGTGCGGCAGCTGGTGCCTTCAAAAGCCTGGTGATGGCCGCGACCAGCAGCGCTCAGTGGCAGTTGGCCCTCAGGGTCTTGGAACAGGCGATGGGTCGACGGGGCAGCGAAGTGATCAGTGGCTGCTATGGATGTTGGTCCAGGTTTGCTAGTAAGATAGTCCATATGAAAGTTTCTCAAAATAGGGCTATCCAGAAATAATGGGTTTATTAGTGAAAATGATTTGGGGGTACCCCTATTCTGAGAAACACCCGTCTCAGCTATATAATCTTACTAGTGATCTATGGCTGTTGGAGAGCTAACAGTAAGATCTGTTCACCATAGATCACTAGTAAGATAGACCATAGATCACCAGGTTGCTAACCATAGATCACTACTAAGCATGTTTGCAAGACAGTCGGGTGAATGGAATAGGCAGCTAGGGCAAGAAGGGTTGATAGGTAGGACTGGATGATGGTTGATGATGGTTGATGATGGTTGATGGTTGGGTCATAGCTGGGGAGCAGGGTTCACCATGTACGCTGGAGCCCATGTTGACATCGACCACAGCTCCTGATTCAACATGGCCACGGGGGGTTGAACCCGACGGGTTGAACTGTTGGGGGATCACCTTGAGGCAGGGGCCCTGATGATTGAAGCATGATCCACGGTCCATCTGGTGGTTTCTCGAAATGGGGGATGCCAAAAAATGGTTGGTTTCCCACTAGTCATGATTAATGCCAAACCCGGATGAAACAAAACCCTACTTGATCGATCGGTTACCATTTTAGCGGGAAACCAAGGCTTGTAGGGGATACCCCCTATTGATCAACCACGGGTTTATTCATCCGGGGTTGCCATTGCTATGAAGGACGGTTTGGAGGTACGTACCCCTAGTTTGAGAAACACCCATAGTACTAATATTGGCACAGTGGTACCGGGTCTTGCTGCCGACCCCAGATCCAGAGCTGGGCAGCTGCTAAGGGTTTTGGACCGTGAGCCACGATTCCACAAGCTAAAGTGATTTATGCCCATGATCATGTTCGCATGCGTTTCCTATGATCGACTTAGATTGATCATAATTAATGATCATAGTTACCGGCTGATCATAGTCATCAGGAAGGGTCAATCATGTCAATTGTCCATGAATCATGAATGATGGTTCATTTCCCTGAGATAGGATTGCTCACTGTGAATGCTCGTGAATGACAATAGCTAATCGTGAACCATGAATGTAACGAGCAGATGTGTTAATGTTGCCTAGTGATATGTGTTCGTACTTATAAATCACAGTTTGTCAATCCCAAACCATTTGCCGATCCTGATTTTGCTACTGGGCACTGTTGGTACATGAATGAATTGCATTACTAGTTGGTCAAAACCTGCTAGTACTGTGAAGAGTTGGGCTCTAGCCTATACAGTAATGACTGTTCATACTGATCAATCCTTGGTTACCCGCTGGTACGTCAATCTTTAGTTACCCTGTGAATGTTCCTTTCTTTACTGTTGGTACACAAGATAAGAAAGTATCAACTAGTTGGTACATTAACTGGTACGTCAAGTTCAACAAGTTACCCTTTAACAAACAAACTTGTTAATGTTCACCAGTTGTTTAAGAATACCCTTGTGAACAAGTGGTTACTATTCTTGTTACCCTTAAACAACGATTCAAGAAGTTCACCAGTAACTTGTTACTATCCAACTGTTCACAAGGGTAAAGCTCATCTGATCAGTTCACCCTTGTTTTCACCGCAGATCTGCGGCCTCAGATGGGGACGGCTTCGGTGAAGAACAAGCATAGGATCGTTGCCTGGAATACCGCTGGGGTTCCCAGGGGCCGTGGTGAAGCCATGGCTGCGCTTGGCGCCATGGCGAGCGACTGAAATCTATGGATTTGCTCAGGTTGAATTTGGTGTATTTTTATTGATCCTGGTATGTAGTGGTAGTCATTGGTTATCATATGTTATCATGATTTGAACATGCTTCAGAATGAATCTCTGGTTGCTTTGATGGTTTGTTTGGAAAGAACGAGGTTGAGTGACTTGCTTACCAAGAAAGCATGGCCAAGTGGTTCTTGGTTGATTTATCATTTAGATATATATATATATATATTTATTTTTATAAAAACAATATATATATATACACATATACATATATATATATATTTACACACATTATATTTATATATATATATATAGAATATATATTTTTGGAATACATACATATTTCAATGTATGTTTTTTGAATGCGTACACATTTCAATGCGATGATATTGCGGGAGCTAAACGGCCAGGGTTCATGACTCCCCCTTCTAAAGGAGGGGTATTTCGGAGTCCACTGAACCTCCCGAACTACTGCATGTGTGCAAAGTCTACATGTAGATTCTTCAAGTACAAATGCCACATATGTATTTACATGGAGAACTTGCGATAGATGTTCCATGTTTTTTCCCGCTGTTTCGGCTTGTAAAAAGAGTATCAGTAGACTTTAGCAATCGATCGAAGGATGATAGCAAGAAAAACTACGGATCATAGTGATGTTAAGAAACTAATCAATTCTGCAGGAACGATTGATGTTCATAGCAATACTTGTAGGGGTTTTCAGCAGCAGAAACTTTGGTCATGCCCAGGTCATCCGCTGCGTATCCTCGATTTCTCTAAGTCGAGCAGTCGACTTGCTGGGAACAATGGAAAGCAGCCAGTTGCGAACCGATGCCAGGAGGGTGAAGGGAATGCCGCTATGTTCAAAGGTTCAGGCTATTTCAGGCTTGGTGGGCTGCCATAGTTATACTGGCTGGTGGTTGGGAGGGATTAACCAAATTTTGGTAGTACCCTTTGTCATTGTTGATGAAGTATGTATGCAGCCAGTGTAGAAAGGTAGTTGCAGCCATTACACAGCTGCCACGTCCAGGATGTATGCAGAATTGATTGATGCAGCTGAGAAGAGCAAGCAATGGGAATCTTGGAAGCTGATCCTGGCGGCCCGTCTTGGAACCATCATCCACCAGATCAGTCAGTTCTTTGCCTTGTTGGTTGACTAGTGGTTAATCAGCTGCCCGTGTTCGAGGAAGGGTTCCAAGTTGACTCGGATGTTGCAAAGGTGCTCACATTTTGTCTTTCCAAATCGCTTTTAGTACTGCTTTCTTCTTGGGTGGGGGGCTTTTGATTGGTAAACACTCTGCACCAGACAGCAGGTAAGAGACAACGAGCATCCAAAGACATTGTCAGTTGGGCAAAGTTTGCTTGTACTGATAGGCATAGCAGCTAAGTTATCATTGCATGGCAAAGAAGCCTTGGTGCTACGCAGAATGTCCGTTGCGGCCCTTGGGTCAGGCAATGAACACTGTTTCCCTGAGCATATGTTCGGAAGTTTACCGCTGGTGCTGCAGAGACAGCAATTTTACCGTTTAGAAGTCCAATCATCCCAGAAGGTGACCGTCCATTCGCGGGACTTGGGAACAAGATAATGACAACAAGGGGAAGTGCCTTGAGCCGCGAGTGGTTGTCACTATCATCAGGATCCAAAAAGTGGGCTTCAACAGCTGATATGTTTGGCTCCCAGCTGCCAGCTGTCCCAGGAATTGTGTTCTTCGCTGCTGCACCGCTTGCGAAGTTTGAACGGTGAAGTTGATTTGTTGCTGAGCAAAACGGATGGTGTGCCACGATTGGGATGGGGTGCAATAGCTCAGTCATTGCCTCACAAGTTTCTGGCTTGAAATCGCATTTGCCAGCCATCGTCGGTTTCTAATTTACTTTCATAAAGCTCCTATCATCCTGTTATATTCTCTTGACCAGCCAGTATCATGATCAATAGATACAGTACTTCATACTTGAATCATTACCAACCAGCATCAATTATTGTTGACGGGTGTTATCAGCCCCCAGCCATTGGCAGCATTGGGACACCTGGACGCTTCAGGTTCTCTCACTGCAGCGTGGTCACCGCGTGTCACCAGTCGCAGCAGTGGCAACTTGCAACTTTTCTGCTGGCAACCCTTCCTCATCAACAACTTGAACCTGAGTCCTGGACGAAGTTTAAACGCTCACGGATGGGGTGTAGCCACTTACGATTGATTTGGGCAGATTTAATGACAGATGACATTCCCATTGTAGATAATGATAGATGATATATAATGATATGTATTAATAGATGTATATATGTATATTATATGAGCCCATACATATGTATATATATATATGCACATGTATATATGTAAATAAATTTATATATATATATGATTTGTACATATGTATTTAAATGTATATATTTTTGATACATAGATATATATATATATATATTTATATATATATATAAATACATATGTAAAAACAGTATGTAAATTTATATATATGATTTGTACATATGTAAATGTATTTTATATATATATATATTTGTTTACATTTAAACATATATACATATGTATGTATATATTCATTATATATATATATATGTATATTTATATTTTCATATAAATGTATATATATATATATATATTTATAGAGAGAGAGAGGGGTCAGAAACTGGATAGACAAGCTTCGAGAATGATAAACAGGTACATCGATCCGCTAGTAGATATGTAGCCTATAGCTATTTTATATATGGATAAATGAATGTACACCTTGGAGTGCAAGGGATCAATATCAGGGATTAACCCAGACGTTTGATCTATGTCAATAGATGTCAGCATCAGATTGTATCCTGTGTGGTTAGGATAGCATTCCCATTGTGAAAGCCAACAACTGACTGCACTTGGAAGGTGGTTGTTTCGAAACCTGATTAGACCTCCTGGACGTAAACTGGGGCCACGTCATCAGTCGATGTTCAGTCCCTAGCCCAGCCGAAACTGGTGCTGTGCTGTGAGGATCTTGCCACCAGAAACATGGGCATTGACATTTCCCAGACAGGAGGCTGGAGCCGCAGGGTGGTGGCAATGCTCATCACTCGGCTATGAGCTTGAGTTTTTACAAGCTTCGGGCCCCTGTTTATATGTTATGGTAGGTACATCAGTTTCATTCTATATTAATTAACTCACAACGGGGCATCCAGTTGTACTGGGGACCCAGGCTGGGTTTAACAGCAATGTTGACCAAGCTTTGGGCACAGCAAACAAAGCCATGCTTGGACCCCATGGCATTCATGACCAGCTTATGGCACCGTCCATGCCTTCAGAAGTGTCCATGTTTGTCACCATGTTGGGTAGTCTTTTGTGGACTGAAGTTGCAAAGAAATTCGCTGAAACAGTTGAGGTTGCTTTTTCGATTCAGGATGCTAATTTATTCATCTCTTGTGACCATTTCCGGAGGTCAAGGAAAGAGTTAGCAGACTGACAGCAATGGCTCACACAGGAATTTGAGATCAATGGCACAAGGATGTGCCGCCTCGACCGGCCGTGTCAGCAAACATTTGGTGACTAAGCATTCCGATCATTGGAGATTGCTGTTATTCACAGTTCCCATCTCATACCCTGATCACTTCCAGCCATGCTGAAGCACTCTAGTCATGACTTAATGGAATACAAGTTTTCACCATTGCTCCAGCACAACTTCAACACAAGCCATTGCTCAAGGTCATAATGGTTATAAGCGCTAGTTACCACTATATAGTCATAGCATGGTCATTGTTTGCCACAAACGCGAGGGCTTTGGCAAGAGGCCATGCGCAGTTTCGAAGAAGCCCAGGAGAGCGCGCCGAGGTATTTCTATTTTCAACATTTTTCAACGAAAGGGGAGGATTTTCTGGGCCATGGGGCGGTCATGGGGCCATAGGATGCATAGATTTTGGTACTTTGTGTATCATTAGTTCGGCAATGTTTAATGATTTTGGCACTGATTTTGTTATTATACCAACATATATACTATTGGGTCTTTTTGCTTGTATTAGTATGTCTTAGTCCGGGTCTTTTTTACAGACTGCCTTCAGACTTCCTTTTTCGTTGTCAGATCATTTCACCAGTTTGGGCAGCTTAGAACTGGGAGGCAAGCAGATTTCCACAACGTAACTGAACAAAAGTATGATTAATTCACAACAGATAAGCAGATCAGTAAGCAATTGAATTCACAACCGTTGCAACGCAAACAGCTTGCGTTGCGCTCCACAGGACAGCTCCGGCGTGGACGTCGTTTGCGTCACGTCGGCCATGAGTGCTCTGATGCAAGGCCAACGCTGGCGCGATGCCTGCGTCCAGTTTCATCAGTTGCAGGAGATGTCACTGGAAGCCAGCGGCATGACCTACACCGTTGCCACTGGGAAGTTGTTTCGGGGTCGAAGTTGCACGCGTGGTTCAAATTCGGGGTAGTGCTTAGGAACTATTAATAGGTGGTTAAGAAGGATTAAGAAGGGTTTGTACTTAATCATGGTTAGTAAGTGGTTAATAACTATGAATAGCCACTAGTAACCACTAGTAACAATGGTATGAATCTGAAGTTGCCATGCTTTTGGTTTCCTGATTTGTTTTTTGTAGGTTTGCTGGTTCTTCACTTCATGATGGGAATACCTGAAGAACACATCCACAGTGGGACCACATCCACAATGCTTGGCACTACTTGGGGAGGCCCTGGTTGAAGCACGGCTACGCGGATAGTAGCTGATAGTGATTCACAATGGAAATAACTCAAACAGAACACAATTCATGATGAACACTGATTATTATCAGCCTTTTGCCATTACTGCCAGCTAATGATGAACCATTAACTACTGGCCGTGGCCATTGACTGCTGAAACTCCGTTGTGCCATTGGAACCAGCTGCGGGTTCCAATTGTATCCATCATGAGGGGCTGGTTGCACCAGTTGATCTTGGAGCGCTGGCCGCGAAACACATGACCGGTAGCTTTTAGTATGCGGCTCATTGTGACAGTTCAAGAAGAGTCTATAGATCGTAGATACTGTAGATGGATAGATAGATAGATAGATTGATTGATTGATAACTAACTAAATGAATAGATAGATAGATAACTAAATAAATAGATAGATAGATAACTAAATAAACAAATAGATAGATAGATAACTAAATAGATAAATAGATAGATAACTAAATAGATAAATAGATAGATAGATAACTAAATAAACAAATAGATAGATAGACAGATAGATTACTAAATAAATAAATAGATAAATAGACAGATAGATAACTAAATACATACATACATAAATAAATAGATAGATAGATAACTGATAACTAAATGAATAAGTAAATAGATAGATAGATAGATAGATAGATAGATAGATAGATAGATAGATAGATAGTAACAATTCATAACAATTCCATTGCAATATATATAGCAATCGAAAATAAGACCGCATAACCCATGTTTTTATATGTTTTTTTTGTCAAATCGATCAACCAGCTTTGACAAGATTGGAAATGATGAAGCCATTATTTTTTGGGCGAAAAAAACACTAGGTTTTGTCATATAGATTATACAGAGGTTTTGCTGCTTGTCCTTTTCGACTTAATGGTATCAGCACCAGGGTGCCAAACCTCATGATGGGAAACCAATCTTATCGACCCACTTGTTCTGACATTGCTTAGTTGTAGAAATTTCTACAGATGGTCAGCTAGGCCTAGGCTATGATTGATTTCCACACAGCACTGCAACTGCACTCCATGGTTGAGGGCTGCCTTGAGAATCATGCAAATCTTCATTGTTCTTGGATACGATCCGATATGATGTCACATGCTCCAGTGTGCGAACGAGATCAGTTTTCAAACAATGGTTGTTTGGTTTGCTTATATAAAATGATGTTAGTATATCAAAATTCTTAGCAGCTTTTGCACATACGTCATATGTATCTTGATCATATATAGTATACATGCACATATTTGTGGTCTTGGACTAGCGCCCAAATCCCCCTGAACTGAGCAGGGAATGAGACCAGCGTTGAGGCCATTCGCGCCTATCTTCGAGGAGACCAGTTGCGCAGCTGCAAGCAGCTCCTCTCCGAAATGAAAGACCGAAGATGCGCCGAAAGCGCTGCACGAATCGCCTGCAATGCAGTCATTAGTGCCTACCAGTTCCTTGGTGAGGGGCCTCGTTGTTGGTACCGGTGCTGGTGATGGCCTGAGTATGTAGTAGGACAACAGCTGTAGTAGGAGAAGTAGTTGTGGTAGTAGAAATCATCTATGTTGTTGGCTAATTTTTGTCATCCACCTCGGTCACATTCACATTTTTCATGGAGGGAACTTGCGCATGGAAGCCACGATTGCCTGGTAGTTGGAAGCATGATTTTCAGTTGACACTGGCTCTTCCCCAGGCCCCTTCCCAAGCAGCCCCTTACCACCCCGGCTGGTTTTCTTGTGCGGTGGCTTGATGCATCATGGGAAGATAGCGCTGCCAGTGATTCAACCGAGGTTGGACTCCGCATGGCTGGCGGCGTTGAACTTCTACGAGTCCTCGCGAGCACTGGACCTTGACCAAAGCGATTCCGCTCAGGTGTGCCTTGGAGAGCCTGGGAGGTGCGTTTCGCTTGATGGGTTGGAGGATCAGGCGCTTGGAATGATCACTAGGTAGCACTAGTTATGAATTTATGTTGAGCATAGGCTTGGTGGATATTTTTGTTGCCATCACTGCTATGGTATTATGAAATCATATTGAGCTCAGGCTTAGTGGATTGGCAAAGTTGCCGGAAGAGTTTGCCTGTGGTGATCAATGCTTCCTGATGGTTCCCAGCATTTACCGGCCATCTCTGAGGGGTGGTCACGGATGGGTGTGTGGGACAAGGTTTGTTCATAGGCTGTGAACACACAGAAACCATCATCAACTACCATGAACAGTCGTTAATCATCATTAAGCTTCGTCGTTGTTGGTCGTTCCTTATGCTTCCAGTGTTAACATCATTATAGTAGGTAACCAACCTCAGTCACAACAACAAGCTGGTAGAACCCCGCTGGTTACCGCCCATAACAGCCCCTCTTTAATTTTAATTAGAAGCATAGGGATTTGCCATAACAGGAGTCCATGAAGCAACCTAGGTGGCAGTACTGGTCTCCTTGCAGGTCTGCTAACTCCAGAGGTTTTTACATATCCGTTTCTAAATGTTTCCAACCTGGTCCATGGCAAAATCATTGAGCTAAGCCTTCTTTTAAGATGTTTGAACCACCAAGCTCTAGGGTTTCAGAGGTTTCCAATCAAGCCTTTATCAACCAGTAACCAACCAATCATCAACCCTGTATCAACCATCCACCAACCATTAATGAACTATTTATCAACTAGTATCCAACCAACCATTGATCAACCATCAACTCCAACCATTCACCAACCAACATCAACCAACCATTGATCATCAACTCCAACCATTCACCAGCCAATTTCATCCATGGCCAGCACCCCACCGAACTAACATCGGGTCGAGCTGAGGTCTCTCCTGTCGAGCCTCGATCGCCAAAGCCAATGGCAGCGGTCCATCGCCATAGGACCAGGCCATGGCAACCACGGGGCAGTCATTGCAAGGTGGTGCAGCTGAGAAGTTCAAGCTGCAACATGATTTGGCTGTTCATTTGATAATTAAGATGAATTTCAGTTCATTTTTGTTAATACATTTTTGCAACATGATTTGGTTGTTCATGTAGTAGTTGATTTGAATTTACTTCATGTTTTTAATACTGTTAAGATTGATAATTTGCTGATTAGTTGATGATTTGATTCCATATTATGTTTTGATATACAGTAGCTAGTTAAGTAATTATTTATAGATCTTCATAGCCAAAAGTCGTTGACTAAAATCATAGTGGCTAACAGCGATCGTACAGATCCGATGTAGGTTGCCTGGTTGTTATCAGTGCAGACTTTTCGCCAGAGTGGAATCTCAATGGAGCAGCTGCCCCTTCTCGTGTGTCAAATGCAGGTTCCGCAAGTGCGCGAAAAGCCGATCATTGATCTTGATAATCTAAAGCATCAAAAAATCATTGTTCTAAAGGCATCTAAAGCCGATCATCAGTTGATGATTTTTTGATGCCTTGAGATTGGCCATGGCCCTTGAACGTCCATCTAGGAGCATCAGCGAGTGGCGAGGCCATGGTTATGAAGCACAATGCGGTGATGAGTGCTTGCAGCATGGCCCTTGAGTTCCATGGCTGAAATAAATGGTGAAATGATCATCAGGATTTGAGGGGATGAAGAATGATGGTTTATGATGATAGTTGATGATTAATGATGATTAGTTATGGTCAATTAATGGCTGTTAAATTGATGATCAATATGTGTCATCACTAATTACTGATCATTAATCAGTATCGATCACGACTGAGTCATTAATTACAGTAACGATCGCTCTTCATGGTTCATCAATGACGGTCACTAATGGTTGATTATGGGTGTTATCAATTCTATGGCAACAGCAATGATGTGTTGAGGGGTACGGAGAGCAAGCATTTGTAAGACATGGTCAGCATATGGGTCTGTGCGAAGCCATAGGGCAACCAATGGGCCCCACCAAAAAACGATCACATTTCCAGGAAACCATTGGTTGACTGGGAGTACCGCTATTTTGGCACATACTCATATGACCGCCTTGAAATCCCAACATTTTGCTGTTGCCATGACTTTTTTCGCTTTCCTTCATTATATTTATGCAAAGAATTGTGGCACTCATTGTTAGTTGTTTGTCTTCTCCTAGATCTTGCTTCATGGTGCCACGCCACCAAGATCAAAATGGCTGGGTCACCGGGTCTGACTGGCAGCTGGTGTTCTTTTTTGAAAAAATGGTTGTGTTTAGAGGGAAATAAGCAACCATTGATTAATTAGATGGGAATGTTTGATTTGCCTTGATTTGCCATTTAAAGGAAGATGAGTAAGTTCTTATCTATGAACGAATCTTCAATACTTGCGAGAACTTTCCGACTGAAAGCTACAGGGAGGTTACCAACAGTGGGGCTTCTTTGGGCTTTGGTGAATCAGTCAAGCGCAAAACCTTAGTCAATTGTGTGTTGGACGTGCCCCAACAACAGTTATGTATGCATGTCGCCACCGGGGTGACTGGGATCATCGCCTCAGAACGACCGTTGTTTATCAAAAGCAACTATCATTGATCAACCCTTCTTAAGCACGATCTAGCCACTATCACCCACTTTAAACCAGTATTCATTGTCAATACTCATCAATCATGACTCATGACTATTGACACCATGATTTATCACAATCATTAACCATGATTAGCCAGTATTCAACTCGTGCTTTCTCAAAATAGGGGACCCCCACCAATGTCCTTCATAAACCATTTGCAGTGATAAACCAACCATTTTTGGGGTTCCCTATTTTGAGAAACTACCAACTATGAAACTTGTTTTCAAAGCCATTTGACTCAGGTGGGGACGTAGCTTGTTTCTTCTGGCTCAGCTGCCTTGCCATGGCTTACAAGGTCGCAGCTGTCGGGGACACAGAGCGAGGTGGCTACTGCTAACAGGCTAATACGCAAACATGTTGAATAAATCCAGCTAAAGGATTCTTATGATATGCCTTGATTTGTGTGTCCGCTCAGTGCGAAATGGAACCCAATCATGTCCAATCTGTAGTGGACACATGTACACAGTATACTGGTTCTACTTCATTTAGTTGATTATTGCTATTCGTTTGCAGCAAGTGCAGAAGCATGCGTGCATGTTTGCAATGAAGTGATATGAAGTGCGATTTGATGTAATCTTATGGTATGTGATAGGTGTTTACATGAGACTACATGTGCATATGCATGTATGACATGTTCAGAATGATTGTATATACCGTCATGTCATGCAAAGCAATCTAGTGTCATTAGTCATGCTTTTGAACGTGGTAAGTATACATACATATACATACTATATATATATATAAATACATTTACATATTTTGTATGTGTCTATGTGTCTATGTGTTTTTGTTTGTTTTTTTGTTTGTTTGCTTGTTTGTTTGTTTGTTTGCTTGCTTGCTTGTTTGTTTGTTTGTTCCCCACCTGTCAGGTGAGGGTTGTTAGATTTTATGTTAGTTGACTTCTCCTTCTCCTTCTCCTTCTCCTCGCCGGACCTCAACCACGACCATTCACGCCGAGTGTTTGCTGCCGGACCTCAACCACGAGCTCCCAACGCCGAGTGTTTGCTGCCGGACCTCAACCGCGGCCATCCCTGCCGAGTGTTTGCTGCCGGACCTCAACCGCGGCCATCCCCGCCGAGTGTTTGCTGCCGGACCTCAAAGATGTCAGAAAAGATGTCAGAAAGAATGTCAAAAGATATGTGAGAAAGAATGTCAGTGAGAATGGCAAAAGATATGTCAGAAAGAATGTCAGAAGATATGTCAGAGAGAATGTCAGAAGATATGTCAGAAAGAATGTCAGAAGAGATGTCAGAAAGAATGTCAAAAGATATGCCAGAAAGAATGTCAGAGAGAATGTCAGAAGATATGTCAGAAAGAATGTCAGAAGA
>VSDK01028513.1:281362-337751 GCA_009767595.1 Symbiodinium kawagutii | reverse complement strand
GGGGGGGGGCAAATCCAAAAATCCAAAAACACCAAATAAATTAAAAAAACAAAAACAACCAAAAAAAATCAAAGAAAACCAAAAAAACAAAAAACCAAAACTTTTTGGAGAAGTTTTGGTCTGGAGCCAAAAGATGTTTTTTTTTGGTTTTCCTTGAGTTTTTTTGTTTTTTTTTGGTTTTGGAGCTTGAAAAACCCAAAAAACTTAGGGTTTTTTTGGTTTTTTGAAAAGATGTATTACTTCGAAGCTCCAAAAAACCAAAATAACCCAAGGTTTTTTTGGTTTTTTAGTAATTCTAGATCAATTTTTCTTCAAGAAAAAATGCAAAAACCAAAAAAACCTTAATTTTTTTGTTTTTTGGAGCTTCGAAGTAATACATCTTTTCAAAAAACCAAAAAAACCCTAGGTTGTTTTGGTTTTTCAAGCTCCAAAACCAAAAAAAGCCAAAAAAACTCAAGGAAAACCAAAAAAAACCATCTTTTGGCTCCAGACCAAAACTTCTCCAAAAAGTTTTGGTTTTTTGGTTTTTTGGTTTTCTTTGAATTTTTTCTCTTTTAATATGTTGGCTTTATGCAATTTAAGAGATTGTAAATATGTTTAAATAAATGAGTAGAAAAAGCAAGCTCCAAACCTAAAGAAAAACCAAAAAACCAAAAAACCAAAACTTTTTGGAGAAGTTTTGGTTTGGAGCCAAAAGATGGTTTTTTGTTGGTTTTCCTTGAGTTTTTTTGTTTTTTTTTGGTTTTGGAGCTTGAAAAATTTTGGAGCTTCGAAGTAATACATCTTTTCAAAAAACCAAAAAAACCCTAGGTTGTTTTGGTTTTTCAAGCTCCAAAACCAAAAAAAGCCAAAAAAACTCAAGGAAAACCAACAAAAAACCATCTTTTGGCTCCAGACCAAAACTTCTCCAAAAAGTTTTGGTTTTTTGGTTTTTTGGTTTTTCTTTAGGTTTGGAGCTTGCTCTATATACTCATTTATTTAAACATATTTACAGTCTCTTATCCTCCCCCCCCTTTGATAAACATTCTTTCAACCAACAATCAAAATAATAATTAAAAACAGAATTCATGACAAACCTATTGTTGAGAACAACTTGACCACTGATCTTGGGGGGGGGGTACCATATATATATATATATATATATACATATATTTACATTAACTAGACTATATATAATCATTCACATTTGACACTCTGTGCTCAGGCTTCGAGAACTTGTGCATTGGACTAGGGGCCAAAGCTCTGTGCCGCTCATGAAAATTTGAAAATCATGAGGGTACCTCTTGACCATTTGTAAGCTGTGCAAATTTGCACAAACTGTAAGTCTATTTCGGCCATGCTTTTTACCTGAACACATCAATTTCATGATGGTCCAAATCACTTGCCAACTCAGCTGTGAAGAAGCGCGAAGCATTGCCAAAAAATAGCTTGCACTTTGTCATTTTTCGGCAGAAATGCACCATCTTTGCGATTCATCTGTTCCAAATCCCCTGATGGCTCACTGTGGCAGAAGCCGGAGGGGCTCTGTGTGATGTCAAATCCTAAAGCACCTTGCGTGCTGGAAAATCAGCACGGAAATCCCAGCGGAGCTTTCCCGTGTATCCCCTGGCGTTTCGGGTTGGCATCTACCATGGAGTTTGCACAAATGGGTGTTTCTCAAAATAGGGGTACCCCCAAATCATCCATTTATAGTCATTTATAGCAATAAACCAGCCATTTTTCGGGTACCATATTTTGAGAAACCACCAAATTTCCACCAAGATCGCTGGAGTTCTCCAAGCGCTGGCTTTTGAAGCTCAGGACCTGACAGTGACCCCGGATTTCCTGCGAAAGGGAGTGCGCTTGAGCTGGGCACAAATATGCCATTTTATGACATGTTTTCTCCTTATTTCCCATACTCGATAAATTAGGTAAAGTGATCAACCTGATTCATTCTCGTTTGTGAATCTTATGAACCACACAATCATTGTTTTGTTCATTGCCATTATTTGCCCACCATTGCTACTGAATCATAATTCGTTAATCGCTGTCATTTTGAACCACCATCGTTTTGAATCACAATCATTGACAATATGTGAACGTCATTAGGCAACCATCATTGCGAACCTTTGCAGTTAGTTGACCATCACACGCCACCATCAATTTGCCATAAGTTGACCACTATTGCTACTTAGTATCCCCCATTGCTATTGACCATTTGCCACTATTGGCCATTCACCATCAATACTGGTTGCTATTACCCATCAACGATCATAAACGATCAATCAACCATCATTACTATCATGAGCTACTACCATGAACCATCATAAATCACCGTCCACAGCCGATGCTCAGCCGTTTGTTGTTTCATCGACTCTCCTGAAGAGGTGAGTTGCAGCTGTACCAC
This sequence comes from Symbiodinium kawagutii, assembly GCA_009767595.1. Classification (NCBI taxonomy): domain Eukaryota; class Dinophyceae; order Suessiales; family Symbiodiniaceae; genus Symbiodinium; species Symbiodinium kawagutii. The sequence continues at coordinate 335,365 of VSDK01028513.1, read as the reverse complement.
ACGGCCATGCAAGCGGTGAGACGGGATGAGTTGACTTCGGGGCCCGAGAATTGGGCGTGGCCTGCCGCAGTTGAGCTCTTCAGACTTGCGAAGGAAGCTGAACTGCAAGGCGCGCTGGAGATTTCAGCAGAGATATGACAAACCTTCAGATTCAACGGGGAATGTGTCGCCAACTTCATCAGCAAATTCCTTTGTCTTTTCCATTGTTGCTCATGATCACCATATGCACGTAGCATAGGCATATACTTGTGCGTGTGCATATCTGCAGGCTACATGTGCCTGTGCATCTGTCCACACGGATCAATATTCAAGTTCTCCATTCACCACTAGCAGTTCTCAACAACTACCAGTCATTCACTGCTAGACATCAATCAACCTTCATCATCACAAACTCTCTTAATCATCACCACTGTTTTTTTTTGGCACTCACCACCACATCAAAACCCGGTGAAAGGCTGTCAATCACTGGCACTTGACCCGGTCAAACCCTGCCGTTTCACCGCGCTGCGCAGTCCGCCTGAGCACGTGGAACCGCCTGATCTCCACCGTGCCATGGACCTGGGCCATGGATCTGTTGCAGCAGATCAGCCGTCAAACGCTGACACCGGTGGGCGCCCCAGGAATGAGATGGCGAGCTGGGTCAAGCAGTTAAGCAACAATAGCTTGTTAATTTTTGACAATAGGAGGTAATAACCAACAAGACTAGGGGATAGACGAGCTATATATGGCTATGGGTCAATATTAAGCAACCAACAATGAGTATGGAGGATATTCCCCAACAATAAGAGGGAAAACACTGGTGAATGATAGGGGAACCAGGGGTACAGGTTTTTGACCCACAGCCAGATCATGGTGAACTGGAGCTGTTTGGATGGTCAAGCACGGTGAACTCAGGCTGCTCAGTGATGCTCAACGTGTTCATTCATGGTTAACAATGGTTAAGTGACGTGCTTATTTCATTTGTCTGGTGGTTTTGAGTGACATGTTTTTCTCAAATACAAATGGTTCGTTGGTTGACTATTTTTCGGAGGGGTTGGAACCAGTAGTGATGGTTAGCAATGGTTAGCATCAATTTTGGTTAAATCATTAATTTTGGTTAAGTCATCAATTCATGGTTCATCATGATATTCGATATGCGTAGGTTTCAATCAGCTTTGATCAACCATGATCAACAACAAAATGATTGCCAACCTTTGATTAATGATGGTCAACTAATCGTGGTTTACAGTGGTTAACTAATGAATTGATCAAGCTTCAAAATGATAAATGATTCTGGTTAACCAATTCTGGTTGATGATGAGTACTTCGTTGATGGCTAGAGTTCCTTGGTAAACTGATGATGGTTGACAAATGATGGTCACAGAATCACAAGCTGCGTTGGTTCATGATGTTTACTCATGATGCTTTCTCAGGATTTTCACCACGGGTATAGTGATGGTTGATGGTTGATGATGACTGGTGGATACACACTGGATCAGCACGGCCCTGAAGCTCTGGTTCGGCGCAGCTCGAGAGCTCCATGCTGAGGTTGGTTCAGGCCTTGTATGTTACTAAGGTAGGTTGAGTTTCAACCAAAGAGATGACCAGTGGTCGGAATGGGGGGGTGTTCTGACTTGCGCTCCAAAGTAAGGAATTGTGGTGACCGTTGCTGGAAGATTTTTTTTTGTGATGGCTCATTCGCCGTTGCTGCCAAGGATGCCAAAACCTATTTTGGCGTGATGTCTGCATGCCTGCGTGCTGATCTGTGGCAAAGATGCCTGCAACTTTGCACGGAGATGCGTGTACAGGTGCGCCTGGTCGAGTGGGTTGCGAGTGGGTTCATGCCAACCACTGCCGCTTGCATTGTGCTGCATGCCTCTTTGGAGCGAGGTAGCTATCAGGGGCTGCCTGTGAGTCCCGCTTCTCCAAGACAGGTTAGACGGGCTATGGGAAGTCCAATCCACAGAGTGCAACCATTCCCAAAAGGTAGTAAGGGAACGCGGCATCGCCATAGACTGCCACCCACGGATGCAGCTTATCCCAAAGGCATCAGAAATTCAAAAACGTTTTCATAGGTCTGCAGTTGATTCAATGGGGCACTCCGTTTGGGCGTCGTTGGTTACATGTTTTCATATATTTTCTACCCTTAGATAGACCGATTTGTTCAGCATGGGGGGGATCCCTGCTTCTTGAGCATGTTTTCATCACGAAATTCACCCAGTCGTTGGGGATCCACCGAGGGAAACACACACACACACACAATTGCGATTTCTCGTAAAATTTGGGATCGATTGACCACACCATGACCATGACTCTCTGCTCTAAACCAACATTAATCCCGTACAGTTTCTACTCTGATTTGAACCTTGGCATTTCCCCGACGGATCTATGGTTTCGACATGTTTCAACCGGCAGCCGCCAGGCTTTGAACCCTGATGAGCGCATCTACACACTTCTGCTCGGCTACTGGTTGGGTGACAGCACCGTTTTCAATGCAGCGGAGCTACTTCTCAGTGGGGAAAAGGAACCAGGGATCCAACAAAGTTTGGCTCCCGGCGTGTCCTGAAGTCTCAGTATTGGTTGGTTTGTTGCGGAAAATTTGACGCTTGCGATGTGGTGTCGCCGTGATACCACAAAGGAGGGGCTGGCGCTGCTTTGAAGACAGAGGTTGGATTTGATGGTATAATGTCAATGTGGTCATCAGGACTCCATGGCACCAACCGGTTGCCCATTTCGGCAGTGATTCCCTCCAAAGATTCCACAAAGCACTGTTTTCCCAAACGGCAACATCCATCAGTGGGGGTAGTCCTAGACCGCAGTGAAGATATCAGTCCAACATGGCATAGTCCAAGTTGAACTTGTTGGGCCTTCCACAGCTGCCACCAGCTATTGGCTGGTTGTTATACTGTAAGTCTATTGTTACTGTAAGGCTTGTTATAGCTGGTTGTTCATAGCTGCCACCAGCTCTTGGCGGTATATTTCCGGCTTTTTGTTTGCGGAAGTCTTCTTCTTTGTTTGTTGAAGTGCGCACTCCAAATGTTGATCGATGAATTGAGAGTCCAATGATGGCCGGTTTCTGGGACATGAGGAACCTATGGTGAATCATTGTGAATCGTTTGGCCTAGCCTTACCACATCTTGCCACTAGTTTCCCACAGATCAAGTCGCGAGACCCAAGGACAACCTCATTGGAAAGCCCTTGTATGGAAGCCCAGCAGCTACCGAAGCAGCCAGGTTGAAGCGAGGAAGTCACCAGGATATTTACTTGGTGGTCTATCCAGCTGGTGGTTTTATCATGTTTTATCTTGATGGTGGTTTGGTCTATCTACAGGTTTAGCTAGATGGTGGTTTCCCACATTTTCCTTGTTCCCAATGTTTAGGATGATTGATTGGTAAATATTTCTCAGAGCCAGACGGGTGCTTGAACCACCGACCAGTTATGCTTCAACTGGGGCTGCTTTATGAAGAAATGGATCTAACATTACTACTGTAACCATCATCAACCATTATACTGGTCGTCATTATACCCTACTATTGACAATCATTACCCATCATCACCAGCTGGATCTACAACTACTAACCATGACCATCCCTTAACCGTTGTGGTTCGTGGATCCAGCCCTCGTGGCCGATCTCACGGGCCCCAGGTTCCCCCACATCAGCTACAGACACTCCAGTGTCCTCGTGAACTTCGGTAAGCCTGTCCGGTGGCCCAAGGCTTCACGGGGCACCGTTCACTGGGAGACGCAGATGGATTTGGGAACCAGGAACTAACCATTCAAGCCTGAACTGGGTGGTTACAAACTTAGATCTTGGTGGTTAAAAACCTAACGAACCATTCAAACCATGTTTGGTTAAAAACTGATATCTTTAGTTGTTCAGGGATTGGATGGATCAACAGCATGTACAGTATCCACTGAAGCCATGAAAACAATGCGGGGAATTTGTAAGCCACCGGCCATCAGGTAATTTAATGCAACCAGGGGGATCAATCTAGTGAATCTAGTGATTTTGAGTGTGTATCAATGAGCTGCTTACGAACCTTTCGCTTGAAGGATCTTCAGCTGGTTGTTGGTGGAAGCCTTGACAGTCCTAGGGGATGGAACATGTTGTTTTTATTGATCATTTTTTGTGTGTGTACATTCATGTGTGTCTCTTACATACGCACATCAAAAAATACATACAACAAAAACGTTCACACACGTTTAGGTGTTTTGCATTTATCTTTGATATACATACATCTCTTTGCTCATTGGGCAATTTTCTTCACAATTTTGTGTTGCATCCTCTAAGAAAGACATTCTTGAATTTTTGGCACTCTCATTGATGGGGTGAACTGGGGAAATCAGGGGTTTGGGGAACCCCATTGATGAACCGATATGATCATTACCCATCATAAACAACCATGTTCACCATCAATTCAATTCAATCATCATCAAATGTTAATTGAAATCGATGATCACGGACCCAGATAAGCCATCATGAAACATTGTCAACTAATGCAAATCATGGTGTGACTCAGACATCAAGCCATCATTGCCCATGATAGACAATTGCCAGCAAAAGCAAAACCTGAGACATCATTGACAAGCGTAAGTTTTCTTGTCTAAGCATCCATTGATCATCGTTGGCAAATACTGACCATATAACCTTGCGACATCACGAACCATCATCAACCAGCATGAACCATTATGAACCAACATGAACCATCATAAACCATCATAAACCATCACTAGCCATTCTCAACGAATGGTATTCACAAAGGTCTGAGCCATCATTTGTCCATATCAGCCAAGGTAAATCCTCAAATCAGTACTAACCAACAAAATATACATATGCGCGCATAATATGACCCTGAACCATGATTGACCGGTATTTTTAAGGCCAACATGAACCATCAACATCCATCAACCAATCCTCACCATGGCTTTCACTGATCCTAACCATCCTCCCTGCCCACCCCTCCTCCTGCCCACCCCTCCTCCTGGCCACCCCCACCCTCCCAACATCCCCCCTTGGCCATGGCCCCGCCACGCCACCCAGATCATGAAGCTGCCCTTCAGCTGCCGAACCGTCTCAGAAGCTTCGCGCCTCGGCAATGACAGGATGCATCAGTCCCCGCGCTTGGAACCAACATGGCTCCAGGGCTATAACCAACAACAAGACTGGAGGTTTCCGTCCATTCACTTCCCGGTAGATTTCCCTGCCATACCGGGGCAGATCTTCCCTCATGAAGGGGAGAGGGAAACCACCGAAACCACCGAATACTGTAACCAATGGTACTATAATAGGGTTGTAGACAACAACTCAACCAACAGCAATACTGGGTGTGTATATAGCCGACAATGATGATTCAAAACCCTCTTTGTAAAGTAGTGTGTCTAACTCATGAGATACTCTGGTACGCTAACCTGGAAGCTCAGAAGCACCATTTTTTTGGTCGGCAAACACACCCTCAGAATTGGTGGATGTTCCACTTCCACCGTAGTTTACCAGAGTGTACCTAGGGATATCATCTGAAATATTTGAATCAGCAGTGGACATGATCAGTTCATGATAGCCCAACAAGCAAGTGCGTTTGCCTGACAAGTGCTACAACTGGGTTTTAGGCGGATCAGAAGGACTTTGTTCGCAAGTTGCTTCATCTTTGGTGGGTCAGCAACCAAAATATGTATCATTGCTTCGCAAGAATATTTTTTTTGCAGGGGTTCGGGGGCCCATGACCTTCCATGATGATTCACCCTGTCCAGCTGTGGTTAGATTCAGCAGCAGCCCCAGGACAGCTCATGCCTCCGTAACTGCTGCGCCCACTGGCAAGGCGGTCTCGGCGGAGCACTGGCAATGCTGCTTTGGTTCATGTTCAACTGTGGTTGACCATGGTGAGTAATGCTTATCTCTACAGTGCTTAGATGAGTCATTGAGGTTTCTCGTGCGGAGTTGAGGTTTCTGATTGTTTATAGATTTGATTAGATTTGCAAAAGAAGTCGGATCAACAAAAAGTCAGTGAATCCAATTACTGTTGGATATTTCGTTAATTTTATAGCAATTCTGAAATGGAAAAAACTCGGAAACGTAATCATAACAACTGGTAGAGAAGGTAGGCAATAGCAGTTGTAGTGACAGAGATCTCTTGAGGTAGGTGCCCAACATCTACCTCCGGTCCCTTGTGGAGGGATTCAAACCTGTAGTTCTACTCATGTAGCTTTGTGCTTGTTGATGGTTTCTACAGCCATACCTCATAGGTATATTGGTTTGTATCTATGATGACATTGCGTGTCTGCCCACCTCGTGTATCTGCATGTATGTATGCTGGTCTCTCAAAATAGAGAACCCCCCGAATCATTCCAATATTAGTCTCTTGGAAAGTAATAAAGCATCCATTTTTTGGGTTCCCTATTTTGAGAAACCCGCGTATGTGTTGAGATATAAAACAGTCAGTCGCCCTGATATGGCTGTGGGTCAAAACCCTGTACCCGTGGTTCCCCTACCATTAACCATTGTTTTCCCTATAGAATGGTTAGTTGATATCTCCCATTATTGGTTGGTCAATTTTGATTCAAAGCCATATGATATTACCCATGCGGCGCATTACCCCTTGGTGCATCACACAATGGGCACATTCCTCCATGACACTCCGGGAGCCCACCTGCGGCACAGTGCGAGATGCTGATGCCCGTGGCCTTTCCGGATGAAGGCACAACCGTGCTGCCATTGCGAGAAACATCCAGTGATGAGCTAAGTGATAGATATGGGGGTTTTCTTTGGTCAACTATGGTGGTCAATAAGAGTTAGACTACTAGATTTGTGGGGTTCTAAAAATTGGGAATCCCCAAAATGGTTGGTTTGGCACTATAAGTAGTTAATATTGGATGTTTTTTTGGGGGTCCCTTGTTTTGAGAAACATCCATATCACTACATTGCATGGGTTGAGCCATGATGGTCAAACCATGTTGATATCAAATCATAGTCATGTTCATACGTCTATGCCATTGCAATCATATCAGCTCATTAAATGATGTCAACTGGCTTGCTAATGAACTCATTACTGGGACACCGCTCTGGCTGCTCTACTTTTAACATCGATACGGGAGGTGAAAGAGTCCGGATTGGAATCTTGATCTTGAAGGCACTCTGTCCATATTGCCAATGATCTCGTTCATGTGTGTGTCTCCACAAGTTTGTCTTCATGGTTTGTTCTCAGATGTGCTCAGGTGATGTTTACGCGTGCAGCGAAACTGTTTCGCGAATATGTGCGCAAAATCTTGAGACTTCTGTTGGCGCAATCGGCGAATGCCAAACCTACAAGCCAGGGCGACAAAAACTCCGGAAGTCACCCTCAAGAAACACAGCTGAACGGGTTTGAGTTATGAACAGCCGGCTATAACATCGCAAATCAACCTAACCAGTTCCCTATTGTGGATTGTTATCAATCATTACTGGTTAATCAAGACTAAGGTTTGGTGTTTGAGTGAGATTAATCTAGGAAATCAACATCAGCGGTTAATCTATATAAGTGATTGATGGTTGAATTCTAGGTTGAGTTATTGTTGACCCCACATGAGACGACCTAACATGAGCAGCTCGAAGGGTTGATCACCTGGATCCGGGGGACCCAGGCACTTTCGACTGGTTGGACAGCTTCCTGGAGCAGAACCCCAAGTACACGGAGCTCAGCGACAGGACAGCTGCAAGCAGTTGGGAGGATCGCAGAACCAAGCACTATGGTAAAACTGGACATCAGGCTTCAATGAACATGTTTTTTTCGCACTGCAATGCGGTGGTTTGTCAAAGTTGGGGTACCCCCAAAAAGGGTACGTTCATTACAAATGATTGCTATTGGATGACATTTGGGTGGGCCCCCCATTCCGAAAAAACATCATGTGATGCTCCGAGTTGGGCTAATCTTTCAATGGAAACGAAGCATAGCTGGATCTGGCACCTGCGCATGAGGAAGATGATGGAATGGGCAGTTGCCAGCGGGTTGAATCGGCCCAAGCTGGGCATGAACGCCACCCAGCTGCAGCTGTGGCGCAACACACAAAGCTTGGGAATTAAAGGACCTGCCAGCATGGTGAATCTTGGTGAACCGAATTTTGATATACTTATATGTACACATAAAAAATATACTTATACAACTTGTACATGTGTTTGTTTGTGTAATCATATGATATCTAAATGTATACATAGAAACACATATTTCTGATTATATGATTACATATTTTGCTGTCGTGTATATGTCCATAGCATGCTCTAAGCCCTGCATGTCTTGTGACAGCGCTAAATGGCTAGAATGGCATGGAAGGGAAATTGGTTCCAAATGGATGATACTCCAGATCTTACAATATTGGAATGAAAAAGTCCGCTGAAAACCTTGGGATTATTTGTTTAATGTCACTGTCATATGTTATATGTTATATGATATATACATATGTATATATATATATATATGTGTGTGTGTAACTGGTTTGTTTTGATCATCATGGAGGTTTACATTTTGCTCCATCAGTGAACGCTCAGCTGCAGTAGCAACCCCAACCTACGCTACGCTGCTGATGCCAAATGCCAAGCAGCGGATTGATTTCATGGATCGGTTGAGTCAGCGGATTGCAAGAAGCCCAGCGTTTCAACGAGTTCGTAGAACGGACTTCGGACCACCACGGGTCAAGAGATGCGGTCACTCCTCCATGGAGGATGGTTTACTGCTGGTTAAATGTTTGATGATGAATGATTGATTAGTGGTTGCTGAGTGGATAACTGGTTGATGGTTGATGGTGACTTTTGCTTCTTCCCCGCTATCAACCATCACACAAATCATGATTTAGCCCTCAGTTGACGGTCAAACCAAAAAGCCTCTGTTTGGAAGTATGAATCCTTCATCAAGCATCAAGCAGCAAAAAAAATAGAAAGTGACAGGCACAGCCAGCCAATACCAAGCAATCTATGAGATTGATGGATTGCATGTTGCCCCTGAGGCCTCCAATGACAAGCCCAACTACCAGTACGGTTTGCACAGCATGGATGACAACAGCATCATGAAGGTCCAGCTGCACGTTCAGTGTTGGGATGGCGAGCAAGCAAGGTGCATTCGATAAATGATTTGTGGAAAAAGAAGCAGGGAAGTGATGAAACGTGTTCCTGATAGTAAACTTGGCCATGCTTTTGTGCACTAAAACTCATGGTTGTGGCAATATCTTCCAAGCGGTGATAATTTGACAATGATGATCATGCTGATACAGTAATTGCAATTGATTAAAGGTCTCGAATGATACACTGTGTAGAGTTACTAGATTATCACATGGGAGACATTCTGCCACTGGGAGTTATAATGCAAACTCTAATTTCTCCAAAATAGGGGTACCCCCAAATTATTCCATACATTAGTCATTGTTTATGAATAAAACAACCATTTTGGGGTTCCCTATCTTCAGAAACCCCAATATACAGTAGTCGTTTAACCATTGTTATTGGTGATTCTTAACTATAATCAACCATAGTTTCGTTTGAGAAACACCCATATCTGGTAGTTGTTTAGTCTCATTTACCATTATTAATCAAAGCTAACCATAGAAAACCCCCGCATCAGGCTGTGGGTCAGTTCACCCCGTACCCCTGGTTCTCCTATCATTAATCATTGTTTTTTTCCTATGAAATTGTTGGTGAACTTCTCCCCAGGCTCACCATCATTAACCATTATGAACCATTATGAACCCATATATAGTAATTATTTAACTTTATCACTTGGTGATTATTCACCATTATTGAAAACATGCACATCTCGAGAACCTCAGTGACTCATGCAGTACATTCCAACGTGGACACCCCGGTGGCGTTTCCTCCGCCAGGTGGTTCAGTCCATCCCCGCCATCCAACCGCGACACTTCGTGGTGATGGAGGCACGGAGCTCCACTGGGAGGCTCCGGGGTTGTCCACCTCCGAAGCATCCCTACAGAATCTGTGTATCATGTTTACTACTGTGTTTTAGTGTTTTAGTATATGTAATTACTGGTTGGTGGTTTGATCGACATTTTGATTGTTTAACAAACAATTGGTTGATTGACTCTAATATTGTTCATATAGAGGTTAAAGCCAATCAGCCTCAATAGGGTAACCAACCAGCCGAGGGGGTACATGATTTATGGATTATTTGGTGAATGATGATCAATGGTGGCTGATGACTCGATATTTGTTGGTTATGATGTGGTATGGCCGAGTCAACGATTATCAATGATTATGCTTGATATGCTTCATATCCGTTCACGTTTGTGGCAATGATCAATTATTTGCCGCTTAGATTGGTTTACAACCAATTCAGTGATTTCTGAAAATAGGGGACCCCCCAAAAATAGCTGGCTTACCATTCCCCGAAATGGATCATGGTGGGCAACCCACTGGATCCTTTTTTGTTGAGCCTACGGTTGATCATTTTGAAGCATCATATGGCTGTGGGTCAAAACCCTTAGTCCCCCTGGTTCTCCCATCATTAACCAGCTTGTTTTCCCTATGAAATTGTTGGGGAATATCTCCCATGAAATTGGTTGGTTAACTGCTTGACCCAGCTTGCCATATCAACATATACCAACCATCATTCTTGCTTCCTTCGGGGCCCCCCTCTACTGCCCAGATGGTCGATTTTCAACCAACCACTGGGCCTTTGCTCTCAGGATCATCACACCTGTTTGTCAAGTAACCTGTTGCGTGTATACCCCCATTTACTAGCACAGAAACATGATAATTTCAACTGGGAAAACTTTTTTGTGGTGTCTATCAGATTATCACTGATGTACAGATGTTTGGTTCACTTCCGCTGGACTACTGAAACTGGGGAAACTACGTATGAGCAGTGTCCTACCAGCCATTCGCACGCTCGGTCGACTAATCATCCCACTTACTGTGGCCAACGATGTCTACAATTGTTGATAGGGAGAAATGTAGAAAATAATGATAAATAATGGCCATTAAGTAATCGATAGGAATGGCTATTAGCTGGTCGACAATCACAGAGGACATTGGATTAGCGAGTACTTTCAAACCTTCGTAGCCACGGCCACCCATTAACCCATTAATTGACAATTGCTGGCCTTCACTAAGCATCGCTAATCATTCAATTCACCATGACTAACCACCGCGAATCATCACTAATCTTTGATTGACCCCTATCAACCATTATGAACACCATTTCATAAAAATTACTAACCCCTACTAACCCCACGAACCCCTACGACCCCATACCAACCATTAACCTGCATTCAGCTCCACAGGTGAAGTCCAACCTGGTGGCCGAGGAGCGAGCACAGATGCTGAAGAAATTCCCCGGCTACAAAAAGGCCCCGCGAACCGGGCCCGGTTCGCGCGTGGGCGAAACGCACGGGCTCCCCGTTCCGCTTGTGTGCAGCACCAGGAGCGGCATTTGGGGCTGAGAAATCTCAGTGGTGAGTTCTGGTAGGCCATGAGATGGGGGTTTCTCATAATAGGGGGACCTTGAAATCATCCAATAATCATAAACTCATAGTCATAAACGAACCATTTTGTATCATTTTGTATATTTTTGGGGTTCCCTATTTTGGAGAACCTTTCATAAGGTTGGTGAAGAGCTGCTATGAAATAATTAGGGAATACGCTGGCGAGTGAAGGAAAATGGTGCTGGTCGATGGTCAAGAGTGGTTGAACTCGGTCATCCCTCTAATGGTGGTTTCTCAAAATAGGGAGCCCCAACAAATGGTTGGTTTATTACTGTAAATGACTATTAATGGATGATTTAGGGGTACCCCTATTTTGAGAAACCCCCTAATGAGTGTCAACTAACTTGGTTGCCAAGTGGGATGACCATCCACCCGTGTTGCAATGAGGCCTCGCTGGTGAACTGTGATTTGACTTTGAAAGGAACACGCAACGAAATGAGTCTTGATTTGTGACACTATCCAAGTTCCACGGCAACTGTGGAAGTCCAAGCAATTTAGAAGGTTGATGATTGGTTGATGATGCTGGACGGTCATGTTATGGTGGTATCGGATCTATCAATTGAGATGACTGAACAATCCAAAGCGGGCCTCACATTGGGTCAATGCTGCAGGTGGCACATGTGGTGATGGGTGAGCCCAAGAAGGCTGGTGTGCCAGCGACGGGGGGGACCATGGTACCATGGCGCCCATGAATCACAAAAAGGCAACCAAGGTGACCAAGGTTCAGTTTGACAACCAGAATATCTTATGTCCGAGTTTTTTTCCATGCTCATGTGCTCATTTGCTCATGGTGAACCCCGCCACTTCCCAATCAGTTGGTGAGATGGAGGAGGGGATGTGTGGCGCGATACCTCCAAAGTTAATTGGCAGGTCGTTCCCACGCATTTTACTTCCTCAGGGCCCAGGTCGTTTCCATTCTAGGAGTCTTACATAGAGGTATTCCACATAGCTCCACAGGATTCAAATGTATAGGATTTTGAATGTCAGTTCTAGCGCTTCTTATCAATATCAGATCGTTGTTTGAGAATTAATGCTGATGATGCTAATGGTCTATGAAGTCGTGTGTTTAGGAACATTCATAGCTGAAGCCGCAGTTGTGGAATCTGAATTGTACTGTTACTATGTATGATTCAGCGTGATTGGTACATTATGTCATTTTCAATTTGTGGCACAAGCATTAGTCCCTTTTCCGGACAACAAACCATCACTATGTGCCGCAAAGCGTTGCTTGGGAGTTGGGTGACAGCACTGGCTGCAGGAGTACAAGCAGAGAGTTCATCAACAGATCTTGAAGCAGAAGCGCCTCGACCCAGCTGGGAGATGCGCCTCAAACCACTGCATGGTCGTCTTTCTGTGGGGGCGATGAATGACTGATGGCATTCTGTGATTGTTTCATGATGTTTCACCCTCGGAGCACTCAGAGAATGCCTGATCATTCCAAAAAAGTTGCTGGGTACTTGCTTGAGATTCTTTTTTTCACCTGGGTATTCATGAGGGATACCGTTCAAAACAATCAGCTGCTTCAGACTGGTTGTGGGCAGAACTCTCTTTCAACAGCCAGGCAAAACAGGTCCGATGCGACTTGGAGAATGAAGAAGGTACGGTGGGAGGGCGGTACGCCTTGTCCAGCCTGTAAAGGGGTCAAATCAATAAGCTTTCATCGGATACATGCAGAAGACGTGGGAGAGAGTTTCATGAACCCAGTAAATAAATCCACAAGTACGGGAGATCCACCAAGATTAACAGCGGTTTTTTGCTGCGGTGATTCCAAATAGGAGATCCCCCATTGAAGCTATGGTAGATCTACCATGAATGCTCCATGAATCATGGGCCACCCCTGTGGGATAGGTGGCTGACCAGAACACCAATGTGCATGCTGACCGAGGTCCATGTGCGTGAGCGTCCCTATTTGGGGTCATTGTGTGTGTGTGTGTGTGGGTGTGTGTGTGTGTGTGTGTGCGTGTGTGTGTGTGTGTGTGTTTCCAGTGCTTAGCAATTTGAGCTTCATCTTTTGGAATGTGGCATGAGTTTTGCAGTATACTATAGAAAAGCCTTCGCAAGCTCGTGGTGTTTAGTATTTCCTGGCCCTTTGGCTAGATTCTGATGTGGCCCAAGGAAGGATTTGCGAATATCCATCACACTCATTCATCGAGTGAGGTGTTTCATCCCAGGTTGTTTGCCAAACGCAAGGGTTGACCATGTCCATTGGTTCGCGCCGCATGATGCATGATGGTCCATATCATGATGCTTTTCAACTCCCAGAGGCGTTTTGGGGGGCATTGTGAGAAGTCTTAAACATCCGTGTTGATCTGCCCGAAGGTGTGAAACAAAGGGCCCCTTGAAGATTGTGCCCTTTCTTGATTTTTGATTCCTAGTTCCTTGGACCTCTTGTGATTAAGTTTGCTAAGCAATTGCCAACAACTTTTGAGAGTTCTTGCAAAGAAATCTACCAGCTGGTCATTCTGCTAATTTTCAGCCGGACTTCTGAGAATTGCATGGTGTAAAAACTGCTGAGTTGGCAAGGGTGAAGCTTCAGGCCCAGCAGGAACAAAAGAAGAGGATTTTGGAGCAGCAGAAGTTGATGGCAGAGAAGAAGAAGGAGGCCATGGCGGCTCATCCCACCACCTTCACCCTGGCTACTGGGGCCGACCTCGGTCCAACCCATCGCAAGGAACTGACTTTGCACCTCCTGGTGAGGTTAGTTTTACCCATGGTTCTTCGTGGTATCACTGCTTGAACACCCGGGTTCCAACCTCAATGGGGAGCAGACACAGGCAGATTGGACTTGCCAAGGTCAACACAAGCACACTGTACCACTTGGGATGGGTGAATATTGGCTATGGGTCAATATTAACCAACCAATATTGGTGGATAATAACCAGCAACCTATAGGGAAAACAATTGTTAATGATGGGGGAACCAGGAGAATGGGGTTTTGACCCAGAGCCATTTGGATCCGCTTGTTTCAGATAGCTTTTCACACAATGAGCCGGACATGTCATCAGACTTGCCTGTCAGATGGAAGAGAAGAAGAAAGCTGAAGAAGCAGCGAAAAAGGCAGTGGTACTTGTGGATCAAGATCTTGGGGCTCTCAAATGCTAAGTGCTAGAACTCACTAACGACAGTATAGTGTTGACACGACCAACCAATATTTGATTGGACTGTTGATTTATGTAATTCTTGGGGTATCGGTATTAATGGTATTGCATTTGAATTGGGCAGCTCAACATGTCAGCAAAGAAGACAATTATGTTGTGGTTGTGGCAGTGTGAAGTCGGGCTTTGACGCAGCTAAATTTGTTGTGTCGTATGGGGAATACTGGTTCATAAGAAACTTTGGGTGATGGTTTATAGGCTAACCATGGACTTGGATGATCATCTCTCACTTAGAAACTGGTGAACGTAACCGTGATCAGTAACTCGTAATGATTCGTTATGTCATACCATTGACGAATCCTGCAATGGTCACCTCTGAAGACAAGTCGGTCCAACTTTGTCCAACTTTCTGTTGCCACATGGCAGATGCTCTGTCGAGGTGAATGTGCATGGATCCAATCTGATCCAGTTTCCACAAGGTGGGGCCTCCAAACGTTATAACTTGATTTACAGGCCATTTATTTACAGGTCATACCATCAGTACTCAGTACCAGTCACCCAACAGTTACCCAAGAAATCGCTCTCAGCTGGGGGCCCCACCCATCCACCAGTTCCAGGTCCATGGCGCAACTGGTTGCCGTCAAGTTTCGTGGCTGTGGAACCAACCTCAATGTATCCTAACAACTTGGAGAGCTTCCAATGCAGTTCTGAATTTCCCATGATGATTCGGTTTTGTTACATGTTCTTTGCATATATATGTCTTGACATATTTCTTTACATATCTGAAACATATAAAAAACAGAATTGTGGCGAATGATGGAGATGTTTTAAGGTCAGTCCTTAAAGGGAAGGTTTCGTATGGTGGCCCTGGAGGCGGAAGAAGCCAAAAAAGCCAAGGAGGCCAAGGAGGCCAAAGAGGGCGAGGAGGCCAAAGAGGGCGAGGAGGCCAAGGACGAGGAGACCCGGGCGGAATGGAGGGGGGGAGCAGGTCCACCAGGTGATCAACGACTTATTTGCGCTGGGTGGTGTAATACGAAGGGTTTTGCAGGGGTTGCAACCAATAACAGTGGTGCTTAACAATGGTTCATTGTGGTGGTGAATGGTGGTTAACTATGACAATAGTGGGTCATAAGTCACAATTAACCATTTGAAATGGCTCACAATAGGGATTGATGAGCAACAATGAAGGTTAAACAAGTACTATAATATAGATTCTCATATAGTAGGTGATTTGATTGATATGTGATACTTTCCCGAGTAATTATTAACAAATGGTTGGTTGATTCATATTCTTCATAGGGGTTGAAACCACCCACCAGCTGTAGTTATTGTTAATGGTTGAATGGTTAAGAATCCTTCAAGTTTGGGGTTAGTCATGCCGCTTGCCGGCTATTTCACGTTATTCTGTGGTGATGAGATATGATGGGTAGTGAATGATTTTTGATTGTCATTTGTTGATACGATTGTTTGTCAATTACGTGGTTGATAATGACTTGCGTGTGTACTCGTCGCACATCCACACATAAACTATCCAAAGATGTTGCCCCAATTGCTTCAAAGTACGCAGATTTACACTGCAGCCTTCTGGACATAAAAGTTGCAGAGTTGATTGCTTTTTTTAAGCCGTGGTCGTGATGCAGGTGCTTCAGTTTTGTTGGTGCCACCTATGGTTTGAATCCTTGCCTTTGATGTCCAACAAAACGAGCCACAGCTGGTGCCGAAAAAATATCGAAGCCCAAAATGCGAGCACAGCCGAGGGAGCTTTGGATGATTTGATTCATTTTTGGATGTGGCTATGGGTCAATACTAATCAACCCAACTAATGGGGGAGAATCACCAACAAAAATGGGGAAAATACTAGTTAATGATGGGGAAACCAGGGGGACTAAGGGTTTTAAGCATGATTAACTTTTGGATGAATTGATGGCACGCCCGAAGGGGTGAAGTGTTGGCCCAGTCGGTAGTGCCCATCAAAGCGGTGCCTGAAGATGAAGGGTTGATGATTTTCATAGGACTGGGTGGCAAGCCCTCTTGGATCAGTTCTTGCTGTAGCGTTTTGGTTTTGTGACCCAAATATCAACGTTGGGCGAATTTGCATGTTTATTTCCCATTTCTTGCATGGTTGGTATTGATCTATCACATTTTTTTCTTGGAACATGCATCTCTTTTCCCCTTGTATTATTCTTTGCAACACTTGTCGAGGCTCAAATGTGCACCAACTAATGTTTTATATTTTTTCTGGGAGCTTTGTGGGAGAAACAGCTGGTGATTTGCCTCACAAGCTATAGCCATACTTAAACCATGGATTGATATACCATGGCTATACCACAATTACACAACGTTATCTACGGGGCCATGGGTCAGAACCCTAAATCCCTGGTGTACCATCAATGAATCCTTGTATATCCTGTTATTGTTGGTTATCATCCTCCATGAAATTGATGGTTCACATTGAGCTCTCAAAACAGAGAACCCACCAAGAAAGGATTAGTTTACTACTCACAATTGCTAAGTAAGGATGATTTGGGCCCCTATGCATTTGTTGACTCAGCTCGCCAAAGTTATATACCCCAGGGCCCCAGGGCCATTGGTTTTTCGCACTGCCGTGACCAGGATGGCGAAAAGGCCGAGGAGGCGGTGGTGGTGGCGGATTTGTTCCCTCCGTAGCCAGAAACCTTGGGCTTAGATGATGAGTTAAGGATGATCGACAGTGGTGACTCATGATTTAATGGTGATTTAATGGTGGTTCATTATTTTCTTGATGATTCATGCACTTCAGTGATGAATCATGTTAATATCTCATATCACCCCCCCATAAACTGGTTTGATTTTATAGGGAAGCTATACAATTTCGGGGGGACCAAGGGAGATTCAATCTTGGCCTGAAGGAGACTATCATAATCATGATGTTCGGGAACCGTGAAGCAGTATGGATAGCCGGCTTGCTGAGTTAACCATCAGGTGCTTAGCAAGGACGACCACTCGCTTGTACACTTGAGTTGTCACTCGCTTGCACACTTGAGGTATCACTCGCTTGTACACTTGTGACATGTGCATGACCTCCCAGCTTCCTCCCCATCTTCCATCCCCATGTGGCACCCCATGTCCCACCCCATGTCCCATCCCCCCATGTCCTGCCCTGCATGTCCGCAGTGAGTCTTTGTGCGATGCATCTCCTGCCCACCCCATGTCCCACCCCATGTCCTGCCCTGCATGTCCCCAATGAAGTCTTTGGGCTATGCATCTCGTGCCCAGCCCTTCTCCGACCCCATGTCCCCACCCCATGTCCCTCCCAGCCCATGTCCCACCCCATGTCCCACCCCATGTCCCACCCCATGTCCCACCCCATGTCCTGCCCTGCATGTGCCTAGGGCAGGCTTTGGGTGTTGAAGTGCGCAAGTGAGTGACCAGTGGTGGGTGAAGTGCGCAAGTGAGTGAGAGTGCGCAAGTGAGTGACAAGTGAGGTGCGCAAGTGAGGGTATGGCCCTTAGCAAGACTGCTCGATCAACCAGGTTTCCACTGTGGGCGCCACCGTGCTGTTGCTGGGTTTCTGATCTTGCGTTTTCCACCATGGTGCAGATGGTTTTGGGGCACCCCATGGGCGATCCTAAAAGTTGGATGATGGAAATATGTGTGGTTTAATATTATAAACGATTGATCTTGGATGATTTGTGGTTCCCCCTATTTTGAAAAACACCTATGGAAATGAAACGAATTGACCACTCTGGATCACCACCAAGACCTGTAGTCATCGCAGGCCAAAGAGGAGAAGGACGAAGAAATGAAGGAGGACCTTGAGGGTTTGCAGTTGGACCTTTGCCTCAAGGGTGTTAGTCGCACTGGGGCCACCAGCTTTGATACTATGATACTATGGCCATCTATAGCCTATAGCCATGTAGAGGCACGTCATTGTGCATATTCATTTATATGAATGTATATATATATATAAATATACTTTTATTAATGCAGATTTGTTGTGGAAGGTGCTTCCAGGAGAGTCACAACAAATGCTGTATTTGCATGATCCACCTTTACAATTACATTGAGCTGTGACCAAAAGGGGTACCTCACAACCACATCCAGCATCGTTACAAGCATTTTCTTGGGTAGGATGCATAATATGTTTATTGATCACATATTTTACGCACTATTTTGGTCTCACGGTCCGATTTGATGTTTTTTTTTTGTTTGTTGAATCATTTGGGACCTTTCTGATTGACAAGTGCACACCTTGGCGTCAAAACCACACATTTGAAATCAAGACAAATGATAAACAAAAATCTCAGCAAAGGCATCAACATGGACATATTATCGTTTATATTGTAACTGTACATGATAATTAACCACACATTGTATCCTTTTTGTATATATATATATATCTATCTATACATATTTATTTACATATGAATATTGCAATTGTTGTTGCATACATCAACATCAACTGATCAAAATGTGTCTCGTACATTCGTCCTCCGTTGGCAAACCATGGTGACGGAACTGCCTGGCGGAGTATCGCCACCTGTGTTGGTTCAGGAAACCAAGGAAGCCGAGGAAGCCAAGGAAGAACCCAAGGAAGAGCCCAAGGTGCGCTGTTGGGCGGCGCCACCGCCGGTCATGGGGTCGTTGTGGCTGGGGTTTGCCATGGACCTGTGAAGCAGCCATCACGTGATCACCGCTGGGTTTTGGTTTGTGTATGGTGTATTTGCTGTGGTTGCTTGGGGCATGAGGACTTGCACAGGGATGTTGTGGTCAGCCCTACAGTTTGTCCAGCAATGCTACATGAAACATGGTCAACGTTCTCGGTTCCCAGATTGGGGGATGGTTGTTATTTTTTCCATTGGGATTCATATTGACTAGTAGAAGGTTTATTTGAATGGTGGTGATCCGTCTCACCAATATCTAGGATATCCAATCAGTGACCATTCTAAATCACTAGAAACTAGTAAACAAAGCAACAAATTAACCTTACATTGACCATCATGAACCATCATGAACCAGCATTAACCATCATGATCATCATGATCATCATGGGCTAGCTTACCTTGGCACATAGGATAGTTGTTATTACTATAAGTAGATGGATTCGAGTCCGACTTGAACCCGTGGGCAGGTTGAGGAGGAAGACTTGGGTGACGAACCTCCTCAGGCACTCGAAATGGTGCTGCCAGCAGTGGTGATCACGGTTGTTTGCTGCACTATAGAGGTTATACAGGTTAGTAATGTCTAATTGTGGTTGATTAATATTGATACATTGTACTGGTCAATAATGTCTAATTATGGTTGATGAATATTGATCCACTACAGTATACAGGTTAGTAATGTTTAAATATGGTTGATGAATATTGATCCACTATACAGGTTAGTAATGTCTCAGTATGGTTGATGAATATTGATACATTGTACTGGTCAATAATGTCTAATTATGATGAATATTGATCATGCTTAAATGTACTAGCTCATTATAGTCAATGGTGGTTGATTATGGTTAATTATGGTCAAGTATATTTGTTTGTTAATTGGGGTTGTTTATACTGGGGACTCATGGTTAGTGATGGTTGATTGTAGCTAATCGTGAATCAGAATGGTTCATGATAATGGAAAATGGTTTTTGAAACAGTTGAGGTGGCTAAATATGGTCGACTAGAATAGCATCATCATCGATAGTGACCAATTATCGCTAATCATCCTGGGAAAAAAAAGCAAAAACACAGACAACAAAATCCATAACAAGGAAACACAGATTATTCAAAGCAAATTTGCCTGAACTGGTGCGCAGTGGCTGAATAGACCGCAGTTGTCGATTGCCCCAGCTGTTGATTCAATCAAAAGGATGTCCATGCCCAGCCCCAACTTTGCAAGCTATACGGTAGCAAGTGGCTACATGACCATCATGACAATCATGACCATCATCATCATCATCGTCGTCATCGTCATCATCATCATCATCGTCGTCGTCGTCATCATCATCCTCCTCCTCCTCATCATCATCATCATCATCATCATCATCATCATCATCACGATCCTCATCATCATCCTCCTCCTCATCATCATCAGCATCACGATCATCATCATCATCATCATCATCATCATCATCATCATCATCATCACTATGGGATTACTGATTCCCCAACTAATCGCAGGATCTTCAAAACTTTCATCCTTGGTTGATGTCCGGGAAGTTGGTGTCAGGACCCAGCACTGTCTATGGTTGTACCCTCGAATCCATGCTTCAGATTGGGACAAGTTGGGACCCAGCGAAGCCTCTTGTGCTAGTCCAGTTCCTGTCGCGATGGTGCTAGACTTTAGTTGGATCACAATGGATCACATTTGTTTGCTGAAATGGTCTTTTGGGGGACTATCAGATACTATTAGTAAGTTCACTTCTTTGATTACAATTTGGCGAATGTTGGCTGATGCTACGGGTAGTTTGGGTAAGAGTAACTGCATGATCATGATTGTCAGTCATTCCCCAATTGGGCTTCTACTGTTCCTTTCTATATGACTATGTCCAAAACATGGAGGGACATGATCATGTGACGCATTACATTTTCTGCCGTTGAATGGGTACTAATACATGAGCAAGATACATACACGCATATATATATATATTATTTAAAGGTTTATCAACATTAATGTATATATCTATCTATCTATCTATCTATCTATCTATCTATCTATCTATCTATCTATCTATCTATCTATCTATCTATCTATCTATCTATCTATATATATATATATATTATGTATATATTTACACACAGTAATCGTGTAATGAGCATTCAAGAAGCATACACGGAATATACAGATCCGCCTACATATCCATATAGTCGTTGGTCTCCTTGGCACATGAGCGCCGTAGCACTGGCGCCAGCAGTAGCCGTTTCAGGTGGAACTCACCGAAGAGGAAGAGAAGTGTGGAAGCTCAGGATACGGGGGCAGTTTGCCAAAAAAATGACGTCCGGGGAGGCGTTGGCCATCAGCCTTGACCAACGAATTTTGAAGATCACTTTGTGAAACTACTTAAGGTGCCCAAGCTATTGCGAGGATCTGTTCGTGATCAGAACTGAAGCAACAGATCCCGAGCACGATCTTTTTCAACGTTTTGGGGCGACCAAGAACCGTGTGGGGAGTTCCATGATCTCGCGGGAGGGCAGGAGAAGCTAGTTTCACATGACGATGCCAGCTTAACTATGCACCGCGGGCGCATGGTCGAGAACTGTCAGTTGCATTTCGAAGGTGAGTACTCAACGTGTCACCACTGCCGCTCGCAGCGTACAAAGAACAGTTTTCCCCACGACCGCTACGCATGCTGCTGCACATACTGTCACAGGCAGTACAGAGAGAAGAAACGCGGTCGTTGACACCATCTCGAATCTAGAATTCTTTTGCCCGACAGTTGCCTTTGAGTTTCATCCTTTCCAGTTTTTGTCGTCCACACAAGGGTGTGACGATGACTTTTGCAGATCATGACATTCAGGAGAAACTTGATGCTGAATCAACACGGACCTACAAGGTGGGCCCCCAATCATTAGTGATTCGTTGGTGTACTACTAGGTCACTACCAGGCGTGGACTACTTGATACCGATCCAATGTTGGGTGAACGACTAGGTCACTCCCAGGCAAACGGTGGATATCACTCTGGTGAGATGGAAACAAACTGACTGAATCTCGCAGGATGTTAGCAGAGATGATGAAGCTACTTGATGGTTGAGGCTGCTTTGGATCTTTTGCCTTGTCAAGTCTTGATCTATATGTGTTCCTTCCCTGATACTTTAAAGACTGGATTTGTGCCCGTGTAAGGTTTGAGCAGACCCGTTGATGATAGTTGAACGGGGATTGTGTTGCTTACCATCTCCATTGCTTTGGGCAATCAAGGACACATTACATGAAGCTTATTGGAATTTCCCTGCCGTGCTTCCTGTTGGATGCTTTCAATTTAGGCCTGCTCAATCACAGCTGCAGCCAGTAGAATAGTCCCAGATCATACTTGCCGACGAGTGTGCCAGTTGCATCCACCCATTGATGTCTGCAAGCATGGCGGTTGTAGGCCAAAACCCTTCAAAATTTGGCGTGATGAAGCGTTAGCCATTACCATTGTGGTGCATGATCCCCATGTATAACATTGGATAGCAATGAAGAAGGCAGCATGGTATGAGTGTGGTTGTTGCATCCCTATCGTAGTTGAGTATGATTGATCACATCTTCCAGTGAAACTGTCCTGCTGTTAACCTTCTGACAGATGCCATCTCCATTGAAAATCATCATATGGCCATGGGTCAATATTAACCAACCAAAATTGAGGGATAATACCAACAAACTATAGGGAAAACAATGGTTAATGATGGGGAACCAGGGGTACGGGGTGAACTGACCCACAGCCATATAGTTTGAAACCAGCATTTTGGTGAACCAGGTCAGTGAATCGGAGTGGCATGGAGCGGCCATGGGGGTCGCCACGGTTGCCACGAGGCAGAACTTCTTGAAAGGATCCATTCCCGATTTGGCTCCTGGGGTCTTGGCCAAGGCCAATGCAACCTGAGTGATGAGTGATGATTATGGCAGCTGATCCCAGATAGGAACAGTCATGAAATGTCATGAATCATGTATGCTTTTGGAATATCAATTGTCTAGGACTATCTGTGTATCAATACTTGTGTATACACGCATGTGTATGTTTCTGCGTTCTCAAAAACACAATTGAGGAGCCGGACACGCTGGAATAAATGCTGAAGAGTAAGGGCTTGTATTTCTGAATTTGTGCCAACACGACTGATGAGATTTGCATTGCCTTAACATTTGCCACTAAAGATATATACATATATTTATATTTATATATATACAACACATATTTACATATACGATATGGATATGGGTTGTATAGACCCACGAGCATGGTGTATTAATTAATCGGTGATTAACAAATGGTAATTAATTAACCATTATTGGTTGGTTAATTTGGACCCATCAGCTCCTGGATGGTGGTGGATAGCTTATGGTTATGATGATGGAATGATGGAGGATGATAATAACATGATGATGTATAACTTAATCCAATAATAATCCATATGATAACTTGATGATAACCGATAATAATCCAATGATGGAATGATGTAACCATATTGGCTTTTCTTCATCAAGCATCATAAATCGTCATCATTGGCCGCTGATTAGTATATCTTTGTATGTTCCTCTCATTGATGTAGGCCATTGTCACCATTAATTATCATGAAACCAACGCTCCCCCCTTTTGTAGCATGACTAGTCATCATTCACTTGTCCTTAGCTGTCCTCTACAATGACCAACCATCATCAAAGCATTGTCATTCACTTTTTTCATCATCATTCACCATTATCTACTATGATGAATCATGATAGACCACCAAGTCATCACTGATCAATCAAGAACCATGAACATGGATATCATGGATTGTAAATCAAGCATTACAAGCTGGCCGTTATAAACCATGAAATAATTCATTCAATCATGGATTATAAACGACTCATAAACAAAGCATTAATCATTGATCAACCATCAACCATATAGAACAAGAATCAAAATGACTTAATCAACCATGGTAAACCACTAATCATTACTACTCATCAACCATTAACCATTATAAATAATTTTAAACCAACCATCATATTAATCAACCATGGTAAACCACTGATAAAGTCCATAAATCAACCATTATAGATTTATAAATCATTTTAAACCAACCATTATAACTCAACCATTTTGGCAGGAGTAATAACCATGAACCATTTATAAATCAACCATTAACCATTTATAAATCAACCATTAATCATTTATAAATCATTTTTAATCATGAATCATTAACCATTTAACCAACCATTATTACTCATGATTACTTTATTACTAATCCACCATGAGTAATCTTTAACCACCCACCATTATTACTCAACCATTCGAAAGTCTTCAACCACCCGACTTCGATCCCCTTCACCTCCCTCGGCGCTCCATTGGGATCTCCACGACGTCGGAGCCAGGCCTTCGCCAGCTTCACGGTGCCCGAGAAAGCCGAAGGCTTCGACGAGGTGAAGCAGCGACGCGTTGCGACGCAACCAGCCGTGGCGACGCAGATCACTGGCGTACCCGGGGCACATGTGGTGGTTTCTCAGAATAAGGGACCCAAAAAATGGATAGTTTATTGCTTTAAATGACTATTAATGGATGATTTAGGGGTACCCCTATTTTGAGAAACCTACAATTTAGGTTCTCAGTTCTCAGGGGTACCCCCAATTCTCAGTTCTTGGTACTTGGTTGATTTATAATATTTGGTTGGTGACCATGGACTTTCTGACAGTTCTTGGTTGGTTTATTATACCCTCAATTCATGGTTGGTTTATTGCTATTACTAATGATGGATGAGTTAGGGGGACCCCTATAATAAACTACTAGGCAACTGGGGGGTCTCAAAATAGGGGACCAAAGAATCGGTGGGTTGCTGTAAATGCTTACCGGCGGATGATTTGGGGGTACCCCTATGTAGAGAAACAACCATATACCTAGCTTGTTAAATGGCTTATCAAGTTTGAACTGGGAGGTCCCACATTGTTTAAGTCGTGGTTTGAACGGATGTTATGGTTATCATTGAGTATTGTACGGTCATGGTCGATGATAACTATTTTTTTGTGGTTGTTTGTGGTTGATAATGATTATGACTACGATGATAATTAACGGTTTGATAATTGTTACTAGTGATGAACAAACCAACTGTTAGTGATTGGTTAACAATCAACAAATCGATGATGAATGGTCAATGATGGTCAAAACCAGGTTTCACCATTGTTAATGACCAGTAGTCCATTTACGAACGATTGTTGTTGCTGATTCATGCCTGATTCTTGATGGTTTATAAATTGGCAACTATTAATGATTAATAGTTTTCAATGACATTATGGATAGAATGGTCAATTAATGGTCAATTCCTAATGGTCAATTGATGGATATTTCTGGAAAACCATGGCTCAGGATGGCTACCAGAGGACAATGATACTCTTTTGATCTTGTTAGCAATTGTCGAGAATACAGTATTCTGAATACTACTTAACAATCATGTGGTGGTGACGGTAACAAACATATCAACTGTAGATATGGGTAAAATGTGGAATGATAAATGTTGAAACTGATGATATCTTAATAGTTGCTGAGTAATTAATGATTGATGATGCTTGATACCAACAAGAACAACAGTTACTGGTTGATGATCCTGGTGAATTATGGCTAAGTGGTGCAACTGTCACGGTGTAAGCAACGATTGATGCATATGTTCTTATTGATGATTTAGTGAGGGTCCATACACCAGGAGCTATCAATGTTAACAATTTGTTGCAACGATCCACTTGGAGTGGTGGATCATGGTTTCGGATTGTCAACGGATGGTATACATACACTAATCTGAAAATTCCCGATAGATCAAGCAGTACCTGGAATCATTCTGGGATGTGCACTATCATCAGCTGCTTCGCTTCCGCCTAGCACTACTTGCTACTGCTAGGTACTACTGACAATGGAACGTTCATGGTTGATCATGGCTGGTTACAGACCGTGTTTAACAACGTCAATGATTGTGAAACAGTGACAATTGGCTTACCTGATCATTGCTTGATTTATCATTAATACTTGGGTTTACAGTAAACAACAACGAGTCATCACTGGCCACAACTGATAAACTATCACTGCATAGTAGTGGTAAAGCTCCGATTATTTTACATTTTTGGTGCAAACTAAACATGACCAGCAGGTGGGATCGAGAATGTTGAATTGCTAATGACAAATAGCTACTAGTATAGCGAGGCAGTGTGGCAGCAAAAATGATGGAACCGGATCATGGTCCGTGTGGGCGCCATCGCGATCACCTGGAACCCAAGAGGCTTTACTTTCCACGGGCCTCACGCTTACTGAAGGTTGATCCTTGAAGCTATTTTTCAAGTTTCCATGTCCCTCGGGGTAGTTGAAACCAATTCAATATCTTCAACCTGCATTCATTGAATACTACGAACCAATGTGAAGCAATAAGTGGTTCGTATGTTTGAACCAGAAACCAGACGATCGTGCTTGAACTAGAGGCTAGTAGTGATAAGCTCACATCCGCCAACAGCTTCCTGATAATCAGCTGTCCCACGTTTTTATGAACTGAAGCTACAGGATGTAACAGGATGGAATTTGGGCCACAGGATCTGGGTGTTGTTTGGCGGCTGGTTGTTTGAACTTGATGGCTTTGTGCATTTGTTTTCTTGCTTTACTCAAGTCTAGGCTGTACAGTGCTGTTTGCCCAGTTGTGCTCATACTCTTGCAAACCTCTGTGTTTGTGGCTCAAGGACAGCACCCACATACATTTATCTCAGTTTCCAGGAGTGTATCACCCATTTTCACAGCACCACCCTGGTCATGATCATTTTCAAAAGAAGCCGACCGCATCAGCACGGCAGGTGAACTATGAGTGGCAGGATGCGGCTAAAAGCGGGGCTTCCCACCACCTGGGTTCATGATTAATGATTAATTAACTCACAAGGGCCAATAACTTCACCAGTAGTCAAGTATTGATGGCTGGTGATCTGTGATGGATGAGTGATCAATTTGACTAGGTGACGAATCATAGTTCATGGTTGATCAAAACCAATTGAAATGGCTGATACTGTAGTGGTGAATGGTGAGTCACCAATGATGGGTGATTCACGTTTGGTTAAAACTAAAGGTTCATGGTGAATTTTGGTTGATGGTCAATGACAGCCAGTGCTGGCTATTTGTTGAGTATTTGATCAGAAATAGTAGGTAATGGTTGCAAAGATTGGTAGTTGTTTGTTTCGGGAATAACAGTGGACAATGGATATTGTTTTTTGGTAGGCGCTTTTTGCCGCACATACAGTACACCCATCCATCCATCCATCCATCCATCCATCCATCCATCCATCCATCCATCCATCCATCCATCCATCCATCCATCCATCCATCCATCCATCCATCCATCATCCATCCTCCATCCATCCATCCATCCATCCATCCATCCATCCATCCATCCATCCATCCATCCATCCATCGTACAATCGTACAATCGTACAATCGTACAATCGTACAATCATACAATCATACAATCATACAATCATACAATCGTACAATCGTACAATCGTACAATCATACAATCATACAATCGTACAATCATACAATCATACAATCATACAATCGTACAATCGTACAATCATACAATCATACAATCATACAATCGTACAATCATACAATCATACAATCATACAATCATACAATCACACATATGTGCACACGTGGACAAATGAACCCATGTATGCATCCATGCATATGTGCATACACGCATCCATGCAGTCATGACATGCAGACACGACATGCAAGTGTTTTTCTATACGCACACACACACAAGTACTTGCGTACGTACATACAGACATACAGACATACAGACATACAGACATACATACATGCATGCATGCATGTATTTGTGTATGCCATGAACGTGTTTTTTCTTGTACATTTTTTGTAGAGACAGATATTTGCATTCACACCGATGCGTATACATAGTGTAATGTCCTCATCCCAACGAGGAAACCCACGGCTTTGAATATGGGATGTTTCCAGCAGTGTTCAAGTAAAGGGGTTTGATCCACAACCACGCATTGAGACAACCTACGTGGTGATGGTGATGATCTATTGTCGACCCTCCATTAACACAACATCCCTTTGAACCAACAAGTAGTTTTGGATTGATTGGATCAGTTCTTTTGATTTGTTTTGTTTGTTGTTGAAGATGTTGTTTCTCTCAATGATGTTCGCCATGGCTTGCTGAGCTTGAAGATTCGAAAAGAATATCCATGGTGTGGGGTACCATCTTTTCAGGAAACATCGAAAATATGTGCGAAGATATTGGCAACCCTTGGCACACTGGTGTGTATGCGGGAGTGTCTGGAGATGATGATTGTTGGTTGACATGTCAGGTCAGAATCAATGATCCGTGAACAGATGGACGGCCTTCCTGGTGCATTCCGAGTACCTCCCGTGGTTTTCGTTGGGGTGACCCTCAGGAATCACCACCCCCCATTTTCAGGGACACGCCGAGGCAAGGAATACTTGAGGAAGTGGGTTTTGGAGACGAAGCTCACCACCCGTATCGAGGACGCGGCTGTTTTTTTCAAGGTGAGTTTCACGGCATGTTGGTTAATGGTGGGTCTGAACCAAGCAACCAGTGGTGAAGACTGGTGGTTCATAGGGGTTCAGGTGGTCGATTAATTGATGGAATAGATGTTTGATAAGAAATAGCTCGTGGTTGACTAGCAATGGTTGATAATTACTAGGAGGGGGATAAGCAACAACTATAGGACATAAAGAAAAGGCTGGCAATGTAGCTCCCCCAGATCTAAGTCGCACTCTTGTGATGGCTATTTTCCAATCGCAAAGTAATTTACTATACAAAGAATTGCGTTAATGTTTTTGCGATCCTCACACGTTTTGTGTTTCAAAAGCATCAGTTTGTTCAATGGTATTGAAGGGGAGCCATCGCAAAATGATCAGTTGGGTGTTTCTCAATTTGGGGAACCATCATCTCATAACCATCACCTGGACCATCATTTCTACCCCAAGCCACCTGCCACCTGCCTGCCACCTGCGGTCGCGATGAGGACCTCCAGCCTTCCAACGACTTCAAGGAAAAGCTCACGGCCTGGCAGAAGTCCTTCGCGGAGCGCGGCTAGCGGGAGAGTTGGCAGCGCGACGAAGTCGTCCCATGGGAGGATCTGCAGGTTGTGCATAGCATATGGCGAGCGCCCGGGTCAGCCGCAGTTCACCAACCAACGTCTATGGGGGATTTCCACCAACAATTTCACAGGGAAAACAATGGTAAACAGCTGGTTATCCAGAGATGAACCAACCAACCAAGCTGGTTGATGATTAACAATAGCTGGTTCATGGGATGATAGCTAGCAACTAGTTCGGGGATATACCAGCTATGTATGGCGAGCTGGGTCAAGCAGTTCACCAACCAATTTCATGGTGGTTGATAACCAACAAACTATGGGGAAACTAATGGTTAATGACAGGGGAACCAGGGGGACTAAGGGTTTTGACCCACAGCCATATTGCTATTGTTTGCAATTTGAGTAGAGTATTTGGGGTGGTGCTTATTGATACCTTGCAGTATTAGCATTGCTGAATATTTCGTGTATTTAGGGTAGAGTTTTTCATGATGCTTAGTGATGCTTGACAAATGTTCTCCAGATGGGTTAGGCCCCCACCAATGAGAACGGTGATGACACTGCGGTACGTGTGGCTGGACCAGATTCTCTTCGAAGATATTGGGAACTCATCAGTGGATTTTCCAGCCGGCGAACCGTTAGATTACCAGAAGGCATGTGTAATTTGTAACTAGCTACTAACTACTGGTTACTAGCTATTAGCTACCAATGATACTAGTAGCAACTAGTAACTAGTAACTAGCTATTCATATTAATAAACAGCTGTAATTATTAAAATCCAGTAGCTAGTAACTAGTAATTAGTAACCATCCGGTATCCCTTCGGCAAGCGTTGGGTAGTCAGCAGGTAGCTAATTCGGAACTCCTAGTCGCAAGGTGTGCCATATGGTTCATATAGCCATAAAAGGTATCCCATGGTAGTTGTTGGTGTTTGAATCTAGTGTTAGTGATGGTAAGCATGTCAACCTAATAGCGAACCGAATGCCTTTGGACCTACGCATTTAACCCAGTATTTGAACCTAGGGAACCATTCGAAACCATTAGTACTCATAAGCATGGACAAGCTCTGCTTGATCAGCTCGAAGGGCCCTGCCCCCGAGGTGTAGTTCGTCTCACGGGGCCCCTCAGTGAGGTGCATAAACCAATAGGGGCCCCGGGCTGTTGGAAGCCGCCTGGTGCCAGGGGACCATAGATGAGGAAGCGGATAGCACTGCTGGAAATCTTCCACTCATCCCATGGAGAAATCCTGAAACTCCAAAGGGGACACGACTTGTTCTCACCATTTGGGATTAAGGGAACCCGATGCTACTCATTCCATAAGGAATTACGTGAAAACGGCGGATATCATTGTTCAGTAGCCACTGTGAGCCAGTGTAAAGCATCATTCACCTGTAGTAATCATGATTATTGTTGACCACTGTGATAAATTCGTTGGTGAATGATAACTAAACATAGTGGATACTAATCACCAGATGCTTAATGCCCTGTTATTTGTTGAAACAGTTGGAGAATATATGGTTTTCAGTTTTTAAAAACCAACAGTATCCAAAGTTCATGGTTGAAAACAATCAACTTTGGATAATAAGCAACAGTGCTGATAAACAAAGTTAATTGTTGAAAACCAAGAGTTGGTGAATAATGACATACAATGACTACACATAGTGGATAATAACCAACAGTATCCAAAGTTTCTTTGGTTGGTGGTTTCAAACATTTTTTATTTTCACCAGTAATGGTTGACAAATGATTGGTTGACAAGCATATTTTTCATGACGGGGCGGTGAGCACCACCAACCAGATCATGATCATTATCAACCATTACAACCATATTAACCATTATTAACTGGTGGTTAATAAGTAATAATGGTTAACCAATTACCTGGTACAACCAGGTTTATTAACTGGTTCAACCAATCATTTGGCTAATAATGGTTAATCATTGAACTGGTTCACCATGGTCATAGGGCTGGTTCAACCACCAACCAATTTTTTGTTGAAAACCAACGGATGCGAACCATGCCCGGTTGTGACCTGCGGCTCCTGCGGCTCGCGCAGGAGCTTCAGACAAAGCAGAAGGCGGCGCCACCCGGTTGGGGGCCAGCCGGTACAGAATGGTACCCCCAAAGGTTATTAGTTAGTTAATAGGCCATGTAGCTATAGTCATAGCTAGTTATAGTCATAGCTACCATAGCTAGTAGTTGCCCTGATGAACGAACCTATGCAATTCAACTGGGGGGTACCACTCTGCGCATCCCAATTGATTCAAATTGCTGGTGGGTCGAAACCAGTTGTACGCATCATTGATCCAGATCAATTGGTGACACCCCAAAATTCATCCCAACAAATTGTGGTTTCACCGAGGATCGTAACTTGAAGGTCCAGTAGATGAACATCTCAACATATCAGATCCCAGGATATTCAGCGTAATGGACCCCTTTGGGTGTAGGTCAGTCATTTTGCTGCCCGAATTCATTCAACGATGATTATAGAAAATGCTGGTTTAGGGGACATCACCATTAGCAGCGGGGCAAAAAGCAATGATAAAGTCCGCGACCAAAATTTGTTCGCAGTTGCCCTTTGGTCCACGGTGGTCCATCATCGCTTTGGTGAATACCCCTGCTGGTGCTGACCAAGAAGAAATTCATCATCTGAAGCCATGAATATTGACTTCTCCTTTAACCCAGATGCTCCATGCCTGATACGTATGCATAGATTTGTGTCATTGTATAGGTAACTGTTACTGTAGCAACTAGACCATACATGGAATATTTGGGTAATGGTTTGGAATCTCAGGACAACATATTTAGAACATTCCGAGATAACGAGCAGGACGAGTGCACACCCAGCGATTCTCAAGAAGCGTTCACCACAGATTCAGGCACCCTTTGCTCTTATCCAACATTGTCAACAATGATTAGCGAAGTTCACAGTTAACCATCAGTTAACAACCATAAATCAACCATTACCAACCATCAGTTGGCTATTTCAAACCATCATCAAGAACCTTTTATTGATCACATTCAGCCATGGATCAACACCTCATCAACCATTAATCTACCGCCACTAATGAACCATTGCAAACCATTTGGTGTTTTTCCAAAGTAGGGATACCCCAAATTATCATTTTTGAATCATTGATGATAGTAAACGAACCATTTTTTGGGTGCCATGTATTCCATATATTGAGAAACTCCATATACAATAGTTGTTTAACATGATGATTTTACCATTATTGACCATAGTTGACAATATAAAAGAGATAGTTCACCTTACAATCAATACAACAAATACTAATTCCTCATTCTAAACCATTCTTGTTGGTGATTTTTTCCCTATGAACCATGGCATGTTACCTCCGTTGTCACCCAACCATGCCACCACCATGACCAGTCGCAGCAATTGCTGCCGCAATGGCAAGGCGTGGAAGACGGGTGGCAAGAAGGACGGCTCCAAGGTGCGTCGGGTTGGTGGTATCGCGGGCATCGGTTTACGAGGCGGTTTTTACAAGGGGTACAACGATTGATAAGGGTGAGCAATGGGTAAACATAAGGGGGTTCAGAGGAGTTACAACCACTAATAATTAGGGGTGAAGGATAGGGGAACCTAAGGGGGTTCAGAGGAGTGACAACTATTCATACGGGTGAATAATAGGGAATACAGTAATAAGCAATAATGGTTTTAAACGCCAACCAGTGAGGATTGATGATGGTTGGTGATGCCTAATCACTACTGAACCTTCTAAACTTCTAACCACTATTAATCATCAGTTAGGATGGCTAATGCTGGCTGATCGATAGTTGGTTCATGGTTGATTCTAGGTTGATTGGTGTTGAATTCGTGGTTGACAGTATGGCTGTTAATATGATGAATAGCTGTTGATTGATGGATGATTCCTGGTTGATTCATGGTTGATTCATAGTTGATCCATGGTTGATGTGATGTTTGATCTGTTCATTGACCAATAATCATGGGGGTCTCTGAACCAACAACGGCTTACGGACTTACGGATGATGACATTCAAATTTTTGGTTAATTAATGATGATTTATCATGCTTGATCTGCTATGGGGTTCTACCATGGTTCTACCCGTGATGCTCCTTGGAAATCACATTCACCAACCAGAAGGAATAATCATCGATTGGTGACTGTGAGACTACGCTGCGCAACATGATCGTGTCTTTTTGTACTCAAATGTGATTTCGTCGTGAGTAGTGGTGATGGTGTTTAATCAATGTGGGATGAACGCTTTATGCTTTGAGTAAGGTGTATCTCAGGGCGCGTATAGTGACATGTATACGCAACCAATAGAGCTTGATACTGTAAGGCAGACAAGGCGTCTACCTGTGAACACATCCATAGCTGTGCGCTATGTACACGGAGCAGTTGAAGTTCGATGGGGTTGTGCCAAAAGCTGGCCCCTAGTTGTGCCGAAAGCTGGCCCCTAGTTGTGGTTGCGTTGCTTTGCCAAAAAGATATTTGCGGGGTCCTCCAAACAGCTCATACTCTTGTGGGCCGTATTGGAGTTGCAAGGCAAAATGAGTGCAAGTCCACGATATGTCTTGTATCTCAAAAGATCTGTAAGTGAGTATCATGATCTATGGAATCAAGCATTTTGAACTGCCTGTACTGGTAGCAAAGGTAAGCATGGAAACAATAGTGAGCATAGGATACGAAAGGTACCAATGTACTGTAGCAACTACTGGTCAGTTTTAAACATTGTTTCTGTTCCCCCATATATTGGATCGTTGCTGGCGGCATATATTTTGCAGAGTTGAAACCAACCAGACAGCAATTCCGCATTGTTGCTTTTGAATTATTTTGAACTATGGTCAAACTAGTGGTTCATAAGGAATACCATGGGATTTTCTATGCTTAACTACGGCGAAACTAGTGGTTTTATTCTCCTTTGGAGCCAACCATGATGCTGGCGCACGTTCCATCGCTGGTTCGATCATCGTCGATTGCTGGCCACCGTTGCGTAACGAAGTCGTCAGGGGGAGCTGTGGAGTGCGCCAGCCATTGCCGGGCGGACGTTCATCGGCCCCAAGCTTCCACCTTTGCCCCAAGGCAACAGTGGATTCATGGCTAACATTGGCTATGTTAAATCCAAACATATGGGTATGTGCCAAGCCATAGGGGAACCACTAGCTCACCAAACAAGTTTCATTTTACTTGGAAACCAGTGGTTTCGGGGGCACCACTATTCTGGCACAAACCCATATCAAGCAGCTCAAGCAGCTCAAGCAGCCCCAGAGAAACCCTGGATCTCGGTTTTACCATCAAGGTGCAACCAGTGCAGCCATGGTGACCCAGAAGCCCCTCCTCCCAGAGGCCCCTCCCCCAATGGATTGCTCAGGAGGGCGGTTTCGTGGATATTTTCTCGGTGGAGGACTGGTTTTGGCGAAGCTCAGGGGTCATGGTTTCTCTCGGCAAATTTCTGTGAATGCAAATGAATTCGTTGAAAACTAGTATGTTGAGTAAGTTAGTTGTTAAATGGTTGATTAGCCAGCACTATCAACCATTATCAACCAGCAATACGTGATTCACGATTGATGGCTTCCATGGGGATGATCGCGCTCCCATTGGGGCCGCTGTTCCCGGCGGGGTGATTCCCAGCACGTGGGTGACTGCGTGGCGCCGGCCCACGATTTTGTTGAGGAGGAAGGCAAGCATATTGGTGGATCACCATTCACCAAAATTGTTGAAATCATACCACTTGGTTTCAACCATTTTCAGAAACTACGAATAAAGATTGCAAATGTGATTAGCAAGGCTATGGGTCAAGGCTTTGATTAACCAATTCATGGGGGATACTCACCGATAGATTCATAGGGAAAGTCATGGATTATGATGGTTTTGACCCAGGGGTACAGGGTGAACTGACCAGCCAAATGATTGAAAGAGGTTCTCTAGGTCAGCCCTAGTGTGCTGCATCATGGTGGTTCTTTTCGCAACGCCGTTCCATATCGTTCCATTGTCTTCAAAGTGATCTCCTTGTTGTCCCCAGTTTTGCTGGGGAAACTATTCTTTTTCTCCGCTTCCTGCGTCTTGGGCAACCGCATGGCATTGTCCACAGCAGAGATATTAGACTTTTGCGGTGACAAGGTGCACCAGAGAGTTGTGCAAGAACAACAATTTTCTTTCTGGGGTTGCAAGGTTATTTAGTGGTTAGATTTGTGGTTATGATTTATATAGTGGTTATTTGTGGTTAATTGTTGGCCAATAAATGGTTACTTCATGGTTACAAAACGGTTTATGTGGCTGCTCCGCTGTTGTTCACCCGTCTCGGTCTCAGAATTGTCGGATTGGAGAATGAATTGCTTCTACCTGGCGATTTTTGGTCACACCATTCACTCTGCTAAGCCGGATCAATATCATTCTCTGTAGTGTATCTGTTGGTAATCATGCAAAGTCACGTGCCAGAAATGTGATGCATGTATGTTTTTGAGTAGAAAGCGCCTTGACATGAACAAATATACAACAGCATGCAATGTAAAAGTATTGACGGCTGCGTACTGTAGTGGAATGCAATGCTATGAAATGTTATGTACTGTGATACAAAGTAATTTGTATGCATCGTCTATGAGCATTTTGCAGAATTTGATCATCCGAATGTCTTCGTTCATCGTGCCCGGTATAGATTCATGGGTCGCCCCCCTGTCCCTTCCGGGAATGACTCCACTCAGCTCACGGCCTTCAGGACATCAACGACGTGGGGAACGGTGAACCCCTCTATTCGCACTTCGAAGCAGAGGAGGGGACTGCCGTGGCGATGGCAGCCGCTTGGGAAGGGTCCAGCTTGCCACAAGACGTGTTACCAGCTCCAGTTTCAAAATGTTCAGCCTGCCATGTGGTACCGGGGCACCTCCACTTTGTGAAGGGGTTGCTGGGAGGGCTGTTTTTCAGGGGAGCTCGTATACGAACTTGATCCGATCGCTGCACTACTTCAGAGTCCTGGTGGGACACTGCAACAGCCAATTGCAGGGAATTTCTCTTGTGACTTGACAAAGCTACATGTACCATTTTCTATGCACAGGCACAAATGGAATCAAAGATATGCAGGTATACAGTACATGTACCCGTTATAATCATATCTGATTTGATCAGATCTGTAAATATCACCATATCTGACACATATGTACATAATATGATCACTTATGCAAACAATTGTCGAAAATCCCAAGTCAAGTTATTTACCGTGAGGATTGGTGCTGGCCTTGATTTGATGCTGCAAATGGCGTAGTCAAAGCTGCCCTCCACAGCAAGTTGTGCCCGCGGGCACATATGCTTACGGTACAGTTATCTTGCTTACATGTTTACCCTACAGTTGCCAAACCAATATATTCATATGAATACAATTATATACTGTGTATATAGATTGGAAGATTAAGATAACATGTAAATAGTCTATTTACATTGACCTTTGCATTTTCCTATCAACGATACAGAACAATACACAGTCATGATCGACTGACGTAGAGCTTGGTAATCCCCACTAAGGTAAATTGATACACAACTGGGATCACCACAAGGTATGGTGTGTACAAACATGTACATACATATTATAGAACATATGTGCACCCGTAGTTAAATGATTTCTTCACCAAGAAGCATCTTGAAGCCTCTTGAAATTCTAAGCATCATTCATGAGGACTAAGCACCATCCAGATCCAGCAGCTAACTGGTTCCTGCGTGTTGAGGACTGGGCCTTGCTGCAGTTGCGCTTTGAGTTCTTCTTGCTGCAGGAGTCCTTCATCAAGGACTCCCGGATGCCCCAAGTTTCCCGTATGAAGTAATCTCTGGTGCTGGTTGTTACAGGGTGTTCGCTGTTTCAGTATGGCTGCCTTCTATGAAGACCCACCGGCATTCCCAAACACGCTTGATCATCAGGATGATGACTATAGCCGTCAAGGAGACAGCAACCAACCAAAGGAGTCCACGACCCTAGCAGCAAAGACGTTGAGGAAGTTCAATGCTGCCAACCATTGACCATGTATGGGTAAGTCTATGCATGATTTACAGTAGGTCATTCCGTGGGTACATGTTGGCAAATAGTTACATGTTTTATGAACCATGGATCAACCACTTTGTATCACCAAAGCCAGGATCAGTCAGTCAATTTGTGGTCCTTGGAATCGCTCGTGCATCTTAAGAATTCGGGAACAACGCTCAGGGTCCTCCTTTGGTCACACTAATGAGCAGTCGAGGAATGTCAAGGCATGTCAGGGTAATGCCCGCCATTTTGGTCAGCAAGCTACCTAAGAAACTAGTGATGCGTATCAGACCCAGGTATAACTTGCTGACTATGACACTGACGATCCAACCGCTCGCGGCCGTTGGAGTTTGTTGCAGCGCTGTTGGGACACGCCTCAGCCAATCAGTGATTTCAGCGGTAATAACTGGATTGAATTTCAATGGTGGGCTGATGATACCATCAGCAGAACTACCAATGATTGTTTGAACTATACTAGTGATTGTGCATAGTTGGTAGTTCAGTCGATGATTTAGTCAGTTTCTTTGAGTTACTAATTGCAATAGTCAGCTAATGATTGACCATAGTTGGAAAACTGGAAGTTTACATATATATACCTGGTGCTTCGTAAGGTTGTCATTTTTTTGCCTCTAATGTCAAAACAGTGTTTTGTGGTTTAGCGAGATTTCCTGCAATTCAGCGGCACTTCTTGGTTCAATGGGCCAAATGGGCCAAGTGGGGCCCAATGGAGTCCCACTCATTGGAGATAATCCTGGTATTTCAGCCCAGAAATTACAAAATGAATAAACATCAAAAATGATTGGGAATGATCACAAATAACACTAAACCCATATGAGGGGGTTGACTTCACAGAGCATACCCGCTCCACCATCAGCAGTTTCATTTTCTCTTCACCGCTCTGGATGCCACGTGCTGAAGATGGATATATACATATATATATAATATATATATATAGATATATATATATATAGATATACTCGTGGTGAAGTGCTGATTAATATCCAGCAGTAGATTGATATGATTGATATGTAATCAGACTGAGTCTTAGATGACCAGCAGTTGAAAATTGTCGATTGTTTTCCCAGTCCAATTGTTTGCTTGCGAATAGTCAACAATCATGCACAAATTGAGGCCAGCAATGATAGATGGCTATGACCAAGAACCTAGCAGTGTCTTGGCACATGAACTTGATCATGTCTAGAATTACCTCTCCAGGGTCGCAAAGAAGGTCGCTGATGTTTTTTGAACCGTGGCCCTGTCAGAATGAAATCCTTGGTGCTGGATGGTTCCCACATGAGTGATGTACAATTATCTCAATTCTCCCTTGTGCATTTGTTTTTGCCAGAAAGCTTCTTGGCATTGCTAGGCCCTTGCCTCAACGCTGGATTGATTCTCCGAAGTGCTTGGTGAAGCTGTGTGATCTGTGTGGTAAACACATTGTGGTTGTTTGCTTTTGCACGGATTTTCTGGTAACAAACCCAATCATTGGGCTATAGACTTTCTAGATATGGGCTTCAAAAAATCGGGGACTCCACAGTCATGATCCAGTTGAACCATTCCTAGCAAATCACTTTTGGGGGTTCCGCAAGATGAACCCCCATATGGCCACATCCTGGGTAGTTTGACCATCACCCCAAAGTTCACAAATACTAAGTTTCACCAGGTAAAACTATTAGCATTTGACAAATACTAGGTGCTGATAATTACTTAGGGATAACTTTGGGTTGACCAACTTGAATATGACCAGGTAAAACGTTGACGCCCAGGGGCCCACTGTGAACGATCCCGTGGATCCCATGACTGGACCGCAGGATGTGAACGACGAAGACAGGACAGCGATTCCCGAGGCGCACTTGTCCTTCTACTACAGTTCCTTGGCGACGCTCACCAGGTGACTTGTGTGATGGTCAAATGGTGAAGTAATGCTTGTTAATCAGTTGACGGCTTGTGATGGTTAGAGTTGATGGTCTTGTGATGGTTGTTAATAACAAATTCGTGCTGGTGATTTCAGACTGTTTTGTGTTCCCAATGGACTCCTTATAGGAATCCTCCGACTTTCTTGGTTTCCTTCCCTCGTTCATCTGGCTGTGGGTCAAAACCTTTAGTCCCCCTGGTTCCCCTATCATTAACCACTGTTTTCCTTATGAAATTGTTGGTTATGATCATCCATAATCTGTTGGTTGACTGCTTGACCCATAGCCAGATGTAGCTAGTATATCCCCTATCATTGTTGCTTATTATCCCCTATTATTAACCAGCTAAACCAGCTACTATTAACCATTGGTTGGTTAGTCAACTGCTTGACCCGGTCGCTCGCCATCTGAGGTTACTGTAGTCAATATTATTATCCCCAATTGTTGGTGAACTTATCCCCATTTGTTGGGTCAATATCGTTTATACCCAGCTGGCCATCTGAGATGTTTTAGTCGTTGTCCTCAATATTAACTAACCAACAATTGGGTTAATATTAGCATTTCCCCAGCTGGCCATCTGAGGCAAATACTACAACGTTGGTTAGTTAACTGCTTGACCCATGGTTTTGTCGGTTATTATCCGCAATTGTTGGTTAGTCAACTGCTTGACCCGGTCGCTCGCCATCTGAGGTTAGTTAATATCATTATCCCCTATTGTTACTTCTCATCCCCTATTATTAACCAGCTAAACCAGCTATCATCAACCAGCTCACCATCTGAGACAAATGATATTATTACTACTATTGTTACTTATAATCCCCTATTACTAACTACTATTAACCAGCTAATATGATCCATTAACCAGCTATTTTTGTTGGTTAATATGAACCATTACCAGCTGGCCATCTGAGATGTTTTAGTCGTTATCCTCAATATTAACTAACCAACAATTGGGTTAATATTAGCATTTTCCCAGCTGTCCATCTGAGACAAATACTACAAGAGGGCCATCAACACCAAGCAGTTCGGCCTTTCCGAAGTTGCTGAGCTGCTGAAGCTCATCAAGGCAGGTCAGCTGTGGGGGGAACGGCGCGTGCCGCGCGTGCGTGGCATGGTGAAGCCATGGCTTCAGCCTATGACGAGGAGGGTGGCGCCTTGCACCAGTAAACGCCATGCGGACCATAGACGGGGGTGGTTAGTGATGCTTAAGATGGTCATAAACTATGATGGCATGAAAGATGGTGGTGAAGAATGCCCGTACTTGAGCCATGACTTTGGCTTATTGCTAATGACCAAGTGGTTTGGCTTAATGACTTTAGTGATGTTTGAATCTACGCTAGATTGCTATATAGATGGTACTATGATAGCCATTTATCATTGGGGATTGTGGTGCTCCATTTTTGGCACTGGTTGTAGGAAGTTACTAGAAACAATGGCTGTGTTGAATTTATCTTATGTTGATTTTGCCAGTCACTTCAACGGTAGGAGTGAGATTGTGCTAAGATAGTGCTATCAATGCTGGTTTACAATAGAGATATGCAAACAATTGTGGTTTGTGTTGTTGAAAAGGCAAATAGAACGGCATTGAACAAATGATGGGTAAGGTTTAATCATTGCCAAGGCAGATTAACATGGCCACTGCTCAAAGCCATGGATTACCAGGTCGGACACTCACGTTAATTTTTTGTGATGCCTTTGTTTCATCGGGAGGCCACGATTCTGACCATGAGTAATTCTTTTCGTGGTGGCAGCATAGGATGAGGGTCCTAGGATGAGCCAGAATTCGGACCTAGTGGATGCTGCATGCTACGAAAGGTGTTAAGTCCGTGTGTGCCTAATAACTTGAATCACTACTAGTCAACAATGATCTATTAGTAGCATAAATGATCGATAAATGTTGCTAGGCCTTTCGGATAGAAACGTGCGATCCTGGTTGTGTGGATCTCTGCATCAGCGAAAAGGATCCACCATTCAAACAAAAATACTTTGGGAACTTGGGTCTCACTTTGTTTTCAATTGGGTTTGTACAAGTGATTGTATAGAAATACTTGGGTCAATGATCATGGATGGCTAGCAACGATTGTTACTGAATTTAGTTGGGTTTGTACCAAAATGGTGTACCTTCAAAACTGGTGGTTTCCCTATCCACGATGGTTATTATTTCATGTTTGCTGGGTAATGCCATTTGTGGACAAACCCGTATGTATGATTATGTTATCATTGGCCATGTCCTACTTCAAGTCAACTTAGTTTGGGATAGTTTGGCCAACAGCGATGAATTATCTACTGAACTACCCTGAGGTTGAGGGTGCCCCACTGGACTTCACAGCTTACTGAAACAAGTATAATCATTCACCCCAGGACAATCATTACATCACTACAATTGTTGCTTGGCCAAACCCCATCAAGATCCATCAACATTCTTGGGTTCGCAAATGGGGCTGCTTCAAAGTGAGCTGAAGCAACCAAGAAAAATCCAAGATAAATACTGCAACAATGGTTCAGGGAATTTAATTGATGTTCATTCCAGTTAACCGTTGAACCACCAATCAACCAGATATATCATTCATACATTGTCGTCCCTAGCAACCATGCGCATGGTTATTAATTAGCCTGTTTGTTTTATCAACCATAGATACTAGCCACAGTTACATAATATGATATATCAACTATTGAGTAGCATCAACATTCATGATGTTATATATGTTATCCATAGATTGATAGATACTAGCCATAGACATATACTAATCATAGATGCATGATATCAATCATAGATACAACATTAATGATGTTTAATCATGCATCTTCATCGCAGATATCGTTCGCGTTCTGAACCTCACAGATCTGCCAGGATACCGTGGCCATCGATGAGGCGATGGCAGGGTGCGTTGTTGGTGGCGGTGTGGTCAGCTGGGAGCTGGAGCCAAGGGTACCCCAATCCTTTAAGGGGGAGCGAGCTAAGGAGCTACCGTTGTGATCCAACCAACTGGCGCCCCCAAGGGCCTTTTTGGCGGCGGTGGTATGGAGTTTAACTTGGGTGCACATTCGCAACGCGTTTGGAGGCTTTTCACGACATGGCATCGATCACAAGCCTGCTTCTATTGATTGTTCGTGTGTACGCGCAATATTTGACATCACTATCTATGGCGAGAAAAAGATGGCCAATAGGCCAATAGCCATAGGACCTTAGTATATATGGTCATTGTATGTAGGTAGTTTCTATAGTTAATAGCTATGATTAGTATCTATGGCCAACATCTAGGCTTAACAAATCTACGTACATATTGCTACTATCTATCTATGTATGTCTAAATACGTATATGACGCCTCTACTTCCAAAATTACAACTCATGTC
Organism: Symbiodinium kawagutii; assembly: GCA_009767595.1. NCBI lineage: Eukaryota > Dinophyceae > Suessiales > Symbiodiniaceae > Symbiodinium > Symbiodinium kawagutii. Next base: position 292,836 of record VSDK01028513.1, on the reverse strand, counting down.
AATGATATGTTTTTTGCTCATCCAATTCACCAATATTTCAACGCTGACTTTGATAGCTGTGGGCTGAGCCCGCTGCCCAATATGTCAACGTTATCCGGAACCGAACCCAAAATATCCACTCTAATCCTAAAAAAAGCTGTTGCTTTCACTATAACCATTATGCGCAAATTATTGGATGGTTACTGGGTACCACAGGGAGTTGCTACCACAGGTAGAGACCCCAACGATGAGCGGCTACAGTGGCTACAGGAGACGAAGATGTTCACCAAAGTTTTGGAGGAAGCCGATTCGCTGGACATTTTGGTGAAGCACACGGAGGTGCCCGCTGGTGGTGACGGTGCTGGCGCCTGGTGCTATGCCCAGCCCTGTCCTGCTTCAAGGGGCGTCCTCGAGCTAGCATTGGTGTATATAACTACATGGTGTTTGATCTATATCTTTATATTTCTATATCTTGATCTCTTTACGTATATATATATATATATATATATTTATATACTTATACTATATCTAGAAAAACCGATTGATAACTACGGGTTTGTTGAAAGATTTGGCGGTCAGAACAATACCAATTTGTAATAATGATTATTGATCGTTATTGATTATCATTTGATGTATTAGGAACCACTATGCAGCAATAGTATCAGCCATCATTAATTGTCGACCATTATTAGTCATCATTGCACCCGTTACCTATCATTTTGGTGACCATTATTCACCAATACCCACCATTGAAAACAAAACATCGAAGTGAACATTATTCACCATTTGCAACCATCTCAGCAACCATTATTCGCCAGAATCAGTGATTGGAAACCATTGGTTGGACCATTTCAGTGCCCAGCATCCACAATTATCAAACATTATCAACCGTTGCGTCATTATGATTAGTTAATCATCAGTCACCATTTTAGGAACCATTCTTCACCATTCTCCACAATTTTAGTGACCGCTATTCACCATCATCAACCATTCTCAACCATTTGAGTAACCATTTTTCACTACAATCAACCATTAGCCGCCATTTTAGTGACCATTCTTCACCGGTATCGACTACATTTTTCCGCCATTTGGTGGTTTCTCTCAATGGGGGGACCCCCAAACTGCTTGGCGTATCAATTAATTACTATATAAATATAAATGATTAGTGCATGATTTGGGGGCCCCGTTATTGTGAGAGACACCTCTATTTGTCAACCAGTCACCATTCTCAACCCCTCTCACCCACAATATTGAGGAACAACTATTTCAATATTGGCTTAACTCTTTTAACCTCAAGATTCACTCAATCTTACCATCAAACATGTTGATAACCATTTGCTCACTAACCATATCAACCATATCAACCATATGGTTACATTAACCTTATCCATGATTGATTGTCAACCATATCAACCGATCTTACTGACTATCCACCATCTCAACCCATCTTCCCCACCATGATCCACCGGACCATACCGTCACGCGACCCCTGTCACGCCGTCGCCGTCGCATTGCCTCTCCAGGAGAGCCGAAAGGAACGCCAGCGCCGCATCGATGCGGGCGACGAGACCGCGCGACTGAAGCCGCTCGGAAGGGAAGCCGACGCCCCAAAGGTGGTGGACCATGGATGGGTCAACTGGTTGGGGCTGGTCATGTTAGCCCTGGATGGAGCTGAACCGTAGGGTCTGTTATGAGTAGCTCATAGGATTCATAGGCTTGATAATGGACTAGCCCTGGATGAAGCCAAACCCCTGGTTGATAGGTGATGAATCCAAAGCCTGGATCAGCTATTACTAATACTAAAGCCTATGAATCCACTGAATCATTACCAATAACAAGCCTGGTTCATAGGGTTCATAGGGTTTGTTCTTAGTAATAGCTGATCATGGGTTGATCGGGTTTATCCATGATTTGAAGATTTTCAGAGGCTAGCCCTGGATGAAACAAAACCCCTGGTTGATTGATAGGGGGTATCCGCCGAAGGCCAACTGGTTTCCCATTAGAATGGTACCCCCCCCATGAATCAACCTATGTATTTGCTTTTGAAAGGGAAACGAGCTGGCTTAACTAGGGGATAGCTGATAGCTCCATCAACGTTTGGGGTTTATCAACCCACGGTTGGCATTACTCATAATAGATCAGCTTGTGTCAGAGGGGTGAACTAACCCCCTATAAGCATGGTTAGTAACCACTTACTAAGTGCGGATGCACATCCAAGTAGGTTTGTAAGCAACGTTACATTCAGATACATTCAACGTATCACCAGCAAGTACTTTGGTATGAACGACGCTAAAAGCTGGTTGAGGCTGGTTGGTGATTTTGAACATTGGTTTATTTTCAACCATACCCGGGATGATTATCTAATTGACTAATGTTTTCTGACATGAGGCAACTAACCACCAACAAGATATGCTAGTCATATCATGGGAATCTCTATAGTGGACAAGGACATAAGAACTTGGGTCGTTGCCATGGCTCAGTGCGGTGGTCTTTGGATGTGGTGCAAAGTGCATTTGTTCAACTTGCAAGTGGTGGTTTCTCAAAATAGGGAGCCCAAAAAATGGCTGGTTTATTGCTATAGATGGTTAATAACTAGATGATTTGGGGGTACCCCTATGACTTGAGAAACACCCAAGTGATCAAGCTACCGTTGTGTTAGGACGTAGACACCAGCACGCTGGTTCAGGACAGGGGACCGCGACCGCGGTTGGCTCCACTATATTGGCTACTTTGGTGAACTCCCAAACGTTGAGCCATTCCAGCTGGGTGTTTCTCAAGTCATCGGTCTCCTCCCAGTTCTCATCCGAGTTATCAATCATTTATGGCAATCATCCGAATAATAACTCAGTGATTAAGTTCCCGGTCATGGCTTGAGAAACCACCATGTAAGTACCAGAGGCGGACCGTGGGAAACACCCATCAGACCATGGACGCAAAAACCGTAGCTGTGATGATACCGTGGCGCGCTTAGAAGCGGTTGCGGATCCGCGTGCAGCTCCAGCTGTTTCCAGGCTTAGAATTCTATGTTAGTTGTGGAATCCAAGGGAGTTAGGGTTCCAAGGGAGTTATTTTCTAAGCCTGGAAAACCCTAAAACCCTGAATTCTATGTTACTTGTAGTTGTGGCTGGTAGTTGGAATCCAAGCTTGACACTCAGTGAGTATCGCAACTGATCAGTCAAATGTGAACGAAAAGGTCTGGTAATTAAAGAAGATATGACCAGCTAACAATCCTCAGCTGGGCAAGTCATGATTTGCCAATGCTGGTCAAACACCATCGCCTTGATTACATACATTGATTATATACCCAGTATCATGATCAAGTCATGGTATTTGTAAGCATGTTCATCACCAACGCTCAGAATTCACTACCAGTTTTGATCATTTCTATCACCACCCATCAAATTGCAATCAATAGTCAGTCAACGAGCCACCGCTATTAGCCATCAATTGTTGCCGCCAGTACCACCATCTCATGACCCATCAACATACTCATTAATCAGAATCATTAGGCATTGATATCAATGATCAAAATGAACCGTTACGTCTACTGTGACCGCCATGTTCACCATTTAAGTTTCGAGACCTCCGTAGAAATCATCATCAGCGCCCAACGCAAAGCACCAGCCACTACCATCTACCACTGCCAAGCATATCGGGCACTGTCTATCATTACTTTTGAAGTTATGATCCGCCATGTTTAATCATTGTTAATCATTGTCAACCATTGTTCGCCATTGTTTGCCATTGTCAACCATTGTTTAACCACTGTGAACCGTTTAGTAAGCATTCATAAGCATTGGCACAGTGGTGAAACAGGCATTATTAGTAGCATTTTTGAGATTTGCTGAGTTTTTCATGATTGGTTGATTTTTTTAGTAACTAGATTGAACGGTCATTAATTATTCGCATCATTTTAGTTGTAAACATCTAGTAATTAAGTATTATCATGATTGGCAAATCTCAGCCGCGTCACTACCGCTGAGCTGGGAATCTGGGCTACCGCTGCTGTGGCAGCCTAGGTTCTTGACCCACAATCCAGCGCCAGCTCCTGTCCCTGCAGCTCGGGTTAGCGAATGCGATGCCTGGGATAAGGAATGGGACAATTTATGCCTTGATACTAGCCTGGCTAGTGGTTCGATTGAGATTTTGCTTGTTTGCCCGAGTAATCATTAAAAACATGGTTGGTTGAACAAAATATTTTTCATAGGGGTTGAAACCACCAACCAGCAGCTGGTTGTCAAGCTCTGGCTTGAGTGGTCATTTTTTTTGACCGTGATGATTGTAATGATGACTCGACTCTTATGGTTAGAAAGTTAGGGTAACGTAATATCCATCGGGATACAACAACTATACGCTCATCAACCATCAATGGATCAGGGCAAAAGGGCTCGCGAAGGCCCACCAAATTGACTAGCAACATGTAGCGCACTTTTTGGACAGAGACGTTTTGGGAGCTTCGATGCAAAGGGTTGTAGGTGAAGATTAGACATCCCTTAAATGGCTGTGGGTCAAAACCCCGTACCCCTGGTTCCCTATCATTAACCATTATATGTTCCTTATTGTTGTTGGTGGTTATCGCCCATTAGTTGGTTGATTAATATTGACCCATAGCCAAATGGACGAACATCCCAACAAAGATTAACGCAGAGAGTGCCGAAACGGTCGCCCGTTGGGGGTTTTCAGCGGCGAGGGCCTGGGCGATTGCACACTTTTTCGTACCGAGGCTGCTGTGCCCCCTGCGTCTGCAGCACCTGTGGGACTGCAGAAGGGAATGAAGGGCCCCAAGGGCGGAGGCAAAGGCAAGAAGGGCATGCCTATGATGGGCAAGTCGCTCGGCAGATGGGCCATGGTGGACGTTGCAAGTTGCGCAGGCTGTGAATCGGATGTAGCAGGAGCTAAGAGTGTGTGCACCAGCAATTCTGAGCCCAGTGGCTATCCTCTTAGCTGCCAGGACCATATGATGACATACCAGGACCATATCATACATGACCAGTCTACTTGGTCTCAACTGCCAGCCATTCTTGACCCCACTCGTACGATCTAATCAGTGACTTATCATAGCGGCAACATGTCGCCCGAGTGCTCGACGGAACTCATCAGCCATAGCCAGCCTACGAGCCTGGCACCTGGACAAATGGCAACTTGTGAGCTGCAGAACCCATCCATAGATCTTGGTCTCACTGCTCTATTACAGTATGCTGGTCATGATATGTCATGATCAGATCATACTAGGGGTCAAGAACGGCTACCAAGGCCACTTTATAGGGAGATCATTCAATCCACGCTTCAGTGGTTTCCTCTTCACCCTACAGTTGCTGTTACTTGCCGTTCGGTAATACTCTTAGTACCCCTCCAGCACTGATGGACACTCTCCCATGGAAGTGTCGAAAGCCTTTCAACTGTACCGTTGAACACCAAAGGTACATCAGCACTGCATGGGCCCATGAGTCAACCGCTCAACCAACCGTGAACTTGTAAGTCAATAACTGCTTACAGGGTCCCGGAATAGTCGAAGACTTCAATACCCAACTCAGTGTATGATAGATGTTGGTGAATATTCCTGTGTCAATTTGGGAGCCATTGATCAACCATTATCAGTCTTATAGCTCATTAAATTTGTAACCATCATCAGCCAGCAGATTCACTCTTAAGCATCAATGAGTCGCATGCGCATCATGAATCAACCACAAACAGTCATTAAGATCAAGTCGCTACGTCGGGGGCTGTGGGTCAGTTCACCCGGCTAGTCCCCCCGGTTTCCCCATCATTAACCATCGTTTTCCCACTATTATTGTTGCCTGTTGTCCCCCGTTATTGTTGGTTAATATTGACCTATAGCCATATTTCAAACTCTTTTCCCATGTTTGTCGCCATTCTTTGCTGCAATTCTTTGGCTTACAGACGGGTAACGGGCTAACGTGGCAGCCGGCTGACACGTTAGCCCCGAGCGGGTGACGTTGGCTGCATTGGATGGAAGACAGGCTGGTGACAGATTTACCTTGGAAATCGATTAATTACGGTTTTCAGTCAATCATTTCAAAGCAAAACACCGGTTTTGTTTGTTCTAATGATTGGGTTGGTCTGATATTGACAGGCGTCCTGGGCAATTAGAATGACAGGAGTCTTACTCTTAGTGCAAAAATATGCAGGGTTGTTGGAGTCAGAATTTCAGGGTCAAACATAAGTGACGTGTGTTGAGGAAGGAGCTGAGGATCAAATCGACCACCACACTGCGCTTTGGTCGAAGATCTCCTTGGATCAATCGTCGTCGTTGATCTCTTGAGGTTGGAATCCATGTGAACTCACACAAGGTGGGCCCCCAACCACATAAGTTGGATTATAACCCCTATAACTGGTAGTTAACCTTAGTTAGATTAGTTATAAACCAACTTAGTTCAGTGGTTGGGGGCCCACATTGCAGGTTGAAGGATCAAATTGTTGAGAAAGGTCAATAGGTTGGTTGGTGATGGCTGAGACTGGTGAATTCGGCTAAGGAGTGGCTGTACCAGGCCGTTGGTTGGTGGCTTTGGAACCATGCGATTCCAATGGGTACCCATTTTTTGAGGAAACCTGCGGGTGAAGACTCGCACCTATCTTACCTGGGTGGGCTCATGGCTAACATTTCTCAGACCGTATGAGTTTGAGCAAGCCAATGACGGCTCCACAATGCTCTTTACAAGGGCCAATGCTGATGGTCACTCATCATGCCAGTCCTGGGATTACTCATATGTACTCATCATCGGTTGTGGTATTCAGACAGTTCTTGATCCTGAAGCATTCATTTGGCTGGTGGTTTTAAACATGTGTTTCTTCTCGAGTATTTACACATGATTGGTTGGTTGACTAATTAATCTGTTTCATAGTTGTTGAAACCACCAACCGGATGATGTTGCTTGATCCTCCCCAAGATCATGGTGGTGAATCCTGGGCAAGGGCTGGTGGGTCTCACGCCACATCACCTGCTGAGCCCATGTCCCCAGATACACACAGATCCAATAGCCCTACTTTGATTGCGCTGCTCCAAATTTGGTTGCAAGATGTGGTTCGCAGCATTTGGTCTTAAACCTTGGGTAATCTTCGGTATCTACCAAGTGTGGTAGAAATAAGTACTGTAGATGTTTGTTCGGTGGCTATTTCAACGTTCGCATGAGGTTACGCCAGTTCAACCACAATGAATCATCACAGTGTCGACGTTTGATGCTGTAAATATTTGTTCAACATGTAACAGTCAGAGTTCAAGGCATATTATCAACCATCTTGATTCTAGATGATTTATCAAACCCAAGTATCATGATCATCATGATGTACAGTTAACATAGTAAACCTATGATATTTTGCTCGTTCTATGCACCACCATGACTTCGTGGTGCACGAACTCGCTCTCTCAGTCGTTGTCCGCTGCCGCTGCCGCTGCACCGGTTCGCCACCAGGGATCCGAATGCTACGTTTGGCGGTGAAGAGAGATGCCTGTCGCGTGCGGACTGCGAGGGCCAAACCAAGCGGCGAGGCCGCTGCCGATGGCGCCGCGGAGGGGCAATGATGAGCGGTGATGGCATTGCTGGTGACATTTGGCGATAAAATGATGGTTTCACAACAAACAACAATCATAGATGAGTTAAGGATTTAACAACACTAGGTGATACTCAGAGATAAAATGATGGTTTCATAATATGCGGTGTAGTAATGATATATTAGTGGTGTAAGAAGGGTTATTCATGATGTAGCAATGGTAAAGGTATGAGAATGGGAGAATATGTGTGGATAAGATAAGTGGTTGATAGCAGGACAACAAAAACCGACATTGGTCAGTGGTGCTTGACCATGGGTGATCGCATACAATCACTGATTGATCATGGATACTCGTAGGAACAACTTCCTCCTTTTATGGGGGCTAATGATAGGGCATTTGCTGCAGGTCACTACCATTCATGATTCACACAAAGATTTAGGAGCGTTGACTAATAATGAGCAGCAATGTTTGAAAGTGATGTTAGTGAGGCTAGTCAGGAGTCAATAATCGTGGTTGATGATGGTTGACAAGCAATACAAAGAGACAACCAACTATAGATGAGTAATGGGTGATACTAGGTGATAACAGGAGACAACCACAAGCATATGTCGCTCCAGGTCAATCTTAACCAGCCAACAAATCGGTCTGCGAACAAGCCAGCAAAGACAGCTTTGGGAGATTTACGGATACCAACTAGATAGGGCTACATGGCTACATCCATTCTCATCTCACGGCCATCTTATTCCTAACTAAGCCAGAGGATTGATGCGGAGAGCGCATGCGTGTTGATACAAAAGTCACATCCCTGAATCTGCCAAGTTCCAATCTGAAATGATGAGTTTTGGGAGGTTGGGGGCCCAACTGTGAATATACCAGGAAATACCAAGTAACTGCACGCATTGGATTTGTTGTTGGTATGCATTTATGCATATTATAAAATCAGATAAACATCGATGATATATTAGTATACATACATCATTAAAACAAGCAGAAACCATTATTAACCAAAGATTAACCATGATTTCAGCCATGATAATTAAACCATTATTGAAGCGAAAGAAGCCGTCATTTTGCCAAAGATGAACCATCATCTAAGCAACATCATTTGACCCGTCGGGTCTTCAGCCATTCCTCACCTTCGAACCGCGCCTGAACCCTGCAGATCAATCCGCCGGCAACGGACGAGATACTTGGGCAAATCGGGATGTGGAGCAGGAGGTCAAATCATTGACACTGTCGGATACAAATGGTGGATTCAAGATGGGGCCCCAGGTGATAGCGATTTGTTGGCGCACATAAGTAGGTTAAGTTGGCTTATAACGAGCGTAACTACTAGGCAAATGGTAGATGTGACCACAGTTAAATGTCTCATAAAGCAAGTTATAACTTGGGGGCCCCACCTGATCATAGGAGTGGCTGTCATTGATAGTAATTGTTGATAAATGATAGCTATGGTTGATGATAATAATTCAGCTATAGTGAACTTTGGTAAACAGTAGTTGACAATGGTTGATGCTGGTTGATAATAGGAGCTAAGAGTGGTTGATACATGTTGATAAACGATTAATGATGTTTCACAATGGTTTAGCCAACATTGAAATGGTTGATCATTGATGCTGTGGGCTAGATAGGTTGGTAATGACGTATGGTTGATAAATATGATAATGTTTGGTCATGGTCAATATTGGTGATAATCATTGAGTACGGTTGATAAACGTGCTGATAATTGGTTAATACTTGCTGATAGTAGTGCTTATAATAGTTGATCATATATTTGATGAAAAATGGTTCAACGTAGTGGATAAAACTAGTTGATGAGGCTTGACAACGATTAAAACAATTTAAACATTGGTGAATCATCCCAACACATTGTGATGCTTAATCATTGAATCATGAAGACTGATGACTGATATTGATTGTTGAATAGGGATTAATCATACCACCATTTGAAACCACACACCTGTGTATATGTTGATTATTGGTGGCGATGCCAACATGTGACCATATCTGCATCATGGAAGTCTTGTGACCATATCCCTTGCCCATTTCCTTGTTGCTTTTCCTGTTGTAGTTGTTTTAAGTAGTTGTTTAATTACTTTGACAGCTAGGTATTGAGTTAGTCACCCATTTTGTTTGCTCGTTGGATTGTTTGTTCATTAGGTACCTATTTAGTGTGTTTGTTTGTGTGGTTCCTTGTGTGTTGCTTGGTCATGGCATGGCCAAGAGGTTGCTTGTTCTCCATAAAAATTGTAGGGCCCTAGTGATCAACCAGTATCAACCATAGTTGACTGGTTGATGGTGGTTGATAACGGCTAAGGAATGGTGGTTGATTAGTTGATTATGGCTAACCATGGTCGATACTAGACTTGATATCCAACAATGACGTCCTCACCTCTCTTCCCAGCCTGCCTGGTGAGTCAGGTGGGCACCAATGCACAGCCATGGATTGTCCGATTCTGTCGGGTTGTAGATGATCCATGTTATTGATATGATATGCTTAATCATTTTCCAATACTCAGCTGTACATAATCAGTGATAGTTGACCAAAGCAATGATGAAGCTTTGCTGAGATGGTCCTTAGCTTTGATAGTTAACCAAACAGTACCATGGTGCATTGTATTATCAATATGTTGGTTTCCTGCAATGGAGGTAGCCCCAAAAATGGATGGTTTATTACTTATTACCGACAATGCTTGAAACATGTTGAAACACATGAGTTAGGGGTACCCCTATTCTAAGAAACTACTATATGGTGGTTTCTCAGAGTAGGGAACCCACAATTGATCATCTAATATCAATCATTTGTCGCAATAAACCAACCATTTTGGGGGTTGCTACTTTGAGGAAGTACAACATAGTCTACAGACAAGTGTTGTTTAACCACTGCTGTTGGAGATTTTCCCGCTATCATTCACCATGATTGACCATAGTCAAGCAATTTTTGAAACCAGGTTGTTGGAGATGTTCCGATGTTCCCCTATCACTGCCCATTATTCACCGTAGGGAAGCAATTTTTTGGGGTGCCCAACGTCCACATGGCAGTCGCATGGCATGTCTGAAACAGCTCCCCTGGGGAAACCGGAAATCGCAGCTTTCCGAGGAGCGCATACTTGATTTGCGACTCGAGGCGGACAGGGGGTGAGCGGCTGCAGGCGCTCATTTTCCACCACGAGTAGCACGTATAAACAGGCGTTTAGCACAGGCAAAGGCCTTGACATCATAAGATGCTTCAAGTGGATGAGTTCTGGTCAATGGAAGTTTGTCTATTTGCTCTGACTTGTTTGAAAAATAAAAGTTTGCCTCAAAACAGAATCCGTTCACCAAAGCGGTGCATAGATTCGCTACAACCATGAACTGTGAACCTGATCACAAGAACCGGTTGGTTCCTGTCCCATGGGTGGGCGCTAGGATTGGGAGCAATCGTTTTATTTGATACCTCTTTTTGCCATCCATAGTCAGGTAGACCAGCAAATTTGGGGAGTACACCACTTATGGTTCGGGTTACCATGGGCCACAGTCCCAACAATCCAAATGTATGTGTCTAAGATCACTTGACAATGGTCACTGCTTGATAGCCAACAATACAGTAATCTTTTCCCCCTATTACTAAACGGTCCCCCCCCCCTCCCCAAATACTAAGCGCCTCCAGGGGCTTTTTATATTAGGGGGAGATTTAATATTAGGGGACCCTAATATTAAATTTAGGACCCTAATGATAAAAACCATTTTGAGCGTTGAATATTTGCCTTTTTAAATTCTTTATTAAAACCTATTCAAAAATTGCAAAAGCCAACCGCACGAAGGGGACCCTAATATTAAATTTAGGACCCTAATGATAAAAACCATTTTGAGCGTTGAATATTTGCCTTTTTAAATTCTTTATTAAAACCTATTCAAAAATTGCAACAACCACTTTCACCAAGGGGACCCTAATATTAAATTTAGGACCCTAATTTTAAAAACCATTTGAGCGTTGAATATTTGC
>VSDK01028513.1:265716-280719 GCA_009767595.1 Symbiodinium kawagutii | reverse complement strand
CTTTTTAGATTCTTTATTAAAACCTATTCAAAAATTGCAAAAACCAATTGCGCGAAGGGGACCCTAATATTAAATTTAGGACCCTAAGGATAAAAACCACTTGGGTGTTTAGGACCCTAATATTAAACATCCACTGAGCCAGGGGTTTTTAGTAATAGGGGGGGAACCGGTTGCTTGGGGAATGTGGTTCCTCTTTTACTTTTCAATTGCTACAATTGAAAATACAATTGACCAAGACAAAAAAAATCAGGAAGTGCACCCCCAAGGTGGTTTTTTATAATTAGGGGGGGTTTATAGTAATAGTAGGAAGCGATTAATAGTTGGATTGATATAACTAGCAACAGTTCGTAGGTGGATGTAACAACCTATGCATTCCCAAGTTTCCCAAGTATATGGATTAGATGGCTGAACATGCGAAGTTGGCATCCACCAGTTTTGTAGCTGCCTACTTTGGCCGTCACTGTGGGATGGCTTCTGAGCCAGGGTTACAGGGCCTCAGGGTCAACTGACCGGCAGCCAGAGCACGAACTGCCAGCTTTGCCACGACAGGACAAAGGGATTTCCGATTCGACACGTGAGCAAAGGATTTGAGGAGCTTCGGTGGCAGGGTGAAGAGTCAGGCGGTTGAATGGATTCGTTCACCATTCATTCCCTGAGTTGTTTGGCCACCAGACCTTGGTGAGCCGCCAACAAATGGACACAACCAGGGTCGAGCAATCGCAGTTTTGGTCAAGCCATGTCATCGGTTAAACCCTTGCAGGCACCTGGCTCGCAACCTGGGAATCGTCCAACGGTTTGGTTTCTAGCATGTACCACTGTTTGCCACTGTTTCAGGTCCCTTGATTGTCATCTGCTATAAAGTTTGCACAGCAAAACCATGGTTCTTGCAAGGAAGTATCGACCGCTGCCAAATTGACACACTTATTCCAGTTACCTGTGTCAACACATATTCAGTGTAGATTGACTTTCACACCATTCACATGCACATATTCAATGACGGAATGTTTAACTCCCAAAGTTCGACCACGCGAACGTTGAACGGCCCGAACACAAAAACGTACCTCAACACGCTTGATGTGCAGTCTCGTTCGACAAACTACAAATATAATATCATAAAATCATGTTTAAAATGATAAACACTGAAAAAGACAATAACATGAGCTTAAAACATATGAATCAAATATGATAAATGATCCAAGAAAAACATGCATCATTTTCCATTGAGACCTTGCCTCTGAGGCACTATTGGGATGCACTGCCGCAGAATGTGTTGGGAGCGGCTGCACTCAGATAGTAAATCAGACGGTCGCAGCGGCTGCACTGAACAAGGCGCCACAGCACAGCAGTGACGTATGGGGCGGGTGAACCACGTTGGGTGGGGAAGGCGTTGACACCAGGTTAGGTTGAAAACAAAATGTTGAAACTAGATTTGCCAACCAACTATATTCTCACAGATTGAATGATGGCGGTCATACGATCAGTGCCATGACTTAGCAGTGCTTCATGATTGCACCAAAAATGGCTGGAATCTGAGTTGCTCCTCATGGGGCAGTTCCAACTCCAAGGGGACCATGGTCATCCGCAAGCAGCAGCTGCTCTGAAATGGGTGGCTCATTGTTTCCCGGGAGCCTTGCTGTGGAGGGATTTGGCGCATGAAACATGGGATGCCTCACATGGAATGCCTCACATGCGACAAACGCTGCTCAGGCAGCGGCTGCGGCTGGAATAGATGCAGAAAAGAGCATCTGGGATGGCAGATGGCAGGGTGGGATGATTTGGTCAGTGCGATACCTCAACTGTTTCCCCATCGCTACGCTCTGGTAATCTAACCTGGTTGCATGGAAAATCCCCCATTTACAAGGTGTTACCTCTCAAAACATGATATTTTGAGCTTCCCTGGTTGGTGGTTTCAAACATTTTTTATGTTCACTAGTAATGATTAACAACTGGTTGGTTGACTATTATTTTTCACACGGGTTGGAACCACCAACCGGTCACCAACCAGTTCCAGGTTAGTTTACTGGAGACCACTTCTAACGAGGGCTTATATCCTAGCTTGCCCATGGGATCATGGAATGGGGATGTGGCCTCTGTCGTCACGGGCGCGAGTCACTCAGCTGGGAATCACCACCGAGGCACAAGTGACCAAGAGCTGGTGACCAATAAAGGGGGGGGAAGGCAACCATAGCTTAAATGATTTAAATGACTGTTTTTTTCACATGTTTCATTTTCCTCAATGTTTTGGAGGGTCGGTTGGTTGATTGATGAGGATATTTGTTCACTGTTTTTTTTGTCCCCAAATATTTTGGATGGGTGGATGATTGATGAGCATATTTTTTTGGGATGGCTCTAATGGGTGTTTCTGAAAAATGGGTGACCCCCAAAATGGTCGGTTTATTCATAAACAAATATGTGGCTGAACTGCATGATTTGAGGGTACCCCCAGCTATGCAGCAACCACAAATGGTCAATAACGGTAGATCCATGGGTGGCTCCGCCCTCAATAGTTGGTAAGCCACAACTCTCGCCCGACTCATGCAGGTTACGCATGATGGGGTGCGTAAGATTTGCTTGGGTGCATGGCTTAGTAGTTCATGATGGTTGATGATGCTCAGTGAGGGTTCATGGGTTGACGGTGATCAGTGATGGGTAATGCTGCTTGCTTGGTGAGGCTCAAGGGGTTGTTGAAGTTTGTTTGGTGTTTCACAGATGTCGATCTCTGGGCAATTGGAGTCTCTAGCTTTGGAGTCGGCTGCTTCGCGGGAAGCTTGTGGACACTGGCAAGTTCCATAATGCCATGGAAATGTCCAGTAAATGCAAGTCCGAGATGTAAAACGGTGCAGGTCAGCTGAATACATTATGGTTAACTATGGTTAGTAGTAGTTGATGATAGGGGAAAATCACCAGCAACAATGGTCAAACAACTACTATGGATGGGGGTTCTCAAAATAGGGAACGCCCCTAAGTTATGATGGGTTTGTTATTGATCATACATGATTAATAAACTGGATGATAACTGCAGGTACCGAGATGACTGGAGAACCCACCATATAGCTTCGATACGTCCATTTTGGTGATTACAGTACACCTTATCATCATGAATAGCTCTCCCATGCTGGGGATGCACTCGTGTGTGAGCTTCTCACTCCATACGGTACCCCCACATCATCCAATATTTTATTTTTTTTTGGTAACAAACCAGCCATATTTGGGGTTCCACTTTTGAGAAACGACCATATGATATGTATATATATATACTGGTTGTTTGGCCCTTGTTGTTGGAGATTTCCCCCTCTTATTAACCATTATTAATCATACTTAGCCATAGAAAATCCCATGTCCACCATGAATTTCCCTGGTTCCTGTCACGTTGCCCAGGCATTGATCGGATGTGCAGAGCAGCTGAGAAGGCCATGCAAAGCGCGGCTGCAGGCGCGACCACGCCAATGAAACGGTGCTTGGAAGTGGTGGAAATGCATTTGGCAAGGGACCGTTGCGGGTACAAGGTGGGTCCCCTTAGTTAGCTAAGTTGGCTTATTGCAATAACTAGAGGGGCCCACATTGCAGTCATAACTGGTAGTAGTCATAGTGTTAATGATGGTAAGAATTAAGTGGGTAAAACTGATTGTAGTTGCGTAATTATGACAATAACTATAGTGATTAGTAGTCAATTAATTGCAATTTATCTAAAATAAGTCATAATGGTTAATGACTGTGCTTATCTATGATGGTTGGAAATAATGGTAAATAGTGAACTAGCTGGTAGAAGCGGTAGATAGATGGGTAGTTACTTGTAATTGATAGAACATGATCATTGGAACCAAAGTCATAATTCATAATTATCATAGTGCTTACGTGTCGCAGAAATAGTGGTGAATAGTGGTCAATAATGTTTCAGAATGCAGGGCAGAAGTGTTAACACTAGAATATTTAGTTGGTAATGATTATCATCGAACCAGTGCTGGCTGCACGGTGAACTATCAAGCATGTAAGTAGATAAGCATCCAATTCGGCGCCAAATAAGGTCTTTAAGCTGAGGAATGCAGAGGGGCTGGATGCTGTCTCCTCCCAAAGTAGCAGATTGTGAAGCTTCCGCAACTAAGTATTACATGTAATAGCAGTTTGCTAGCAACAATCTGACCTACAATGGTCCGTCAAGAATCATGGCTGCAGTGGTTTGATGAATTACGGAGACCATCAACCGCTCATCAAATCAATGCGCAGCACATGGATTGTACACATTTGTACATTCTTGTATGTACCATATACTGTACCTGTGTATGTACAAATACTATTTACATAAGTAGATATGTCTATATGTATATGTATATATATATATATGTATTTATGTTAACATATATATATATATGTGTTTATTGTTGTTTGTATTTGCTTATGCAGATGTTTTGGATACACGTAGTATATTTACATATAACATGTATGTGTATGTTTATATGTCTATTCGCGGAAATAGGCATTGAAACTTATTGGTGGATTGTATTGCATTCTTAGATGCATTGTATATGTGCCCATCTGTGTTTATGTGGGGCAGATGCTGCATGGCCTGCAGCTTGCTCACATCAGCACACAAGAGTACCATGCAACTCCGACGGGCTTGGCGGGCTTAGGCAGAACTATCCCATGGGGCCCTACATAGAAAAAAACTAAGAAACAATTGTTGATATGCACATGGACTGCGTAGATGCATAGATGGCACGTGCAGACAGAAAGAGGCGCTATGATGTGCTTGTCAATGTGTGTATATATAAATCATCATTTGTATATTGGTTTTCTCAAAAGTGGTGGCGCATCTCTGATAATGTAGCGCGTGCAGAAACATGAGCTTTGGCCAGCATTCATGGTGACAATCATGGGGTTGTCATCCGGTAGGGGTTATCTACCACTGTTTATGGTGAGAATCCTAGTATGGTGAGCCAGAGGTTGGCTTGGTCATGTCAGAATCATATCATGTCACGTCAGATCATGAATGGTAGTCATGCAAGTGTTTCTCAATTCATAGGGGTAGCCTTGAATCATCCTTTATGAACTGTATTAACCACTTGGCAGTTTCTCAATTCATAGGGGTACCCCAAAAATGGTTGGTTATTTAGCAAAACTGATTCCAAGTGGATCATTTGGGGGGTCCCGGGGTCCCCTATTTTGAGAAACACCCACTGAAAGTGATGAACCAACCATAGCTTGGGGCGTCCACAAACTGGCTTGAGAAACCACCACCAATCATGTTTCTTGGAACCATCGATGACCTCCAGCCGCCAGATGGCTCATTGCCTGTGCTTCTGGTCAATGTCGGGGCAGCCAAGAGCAACCGAGGTGACTGCATAGCTTTATGAGACTCTTGCGTGAATACAGAGGTATGTCTAAAGAGTCTTGTTTCTGTCACAGGTACTTGTAGCATACATTACTTGCAGTTGTTTCATCTATGGTTTGTAAAAGTGTGCTTATTCATTGTATCCAACCATTTTTTTCTTGTTGTCGAAGCATTAGGTTGACACCATGGCCATTCCCAGCTGTTGGTGTGTTTCTTTTTCGAGGATAGAGATCAACAGTATATGCACAGATTCTGTATCAACTGGTGCTGTTCAGCATCAACCATTGCTATCAAAAGCAATGAGGAATCCAGCTCTTAGTAAATCCTCCATACTTTATGGTGGATCACCAGCAGTTCAAAACGAGAGGTGGTTTATAACAGCTGGACCAGCCATCAATAGCCAACAGCAATTATTGCTGGTTATTATCCCAATCATTAGCCATTAATCAGCCCCTGCCAAGGTTCTCATCTGAAGCATGCATGAACCCTTACAAACCACCATTAACAGCTGCATCATTACCATCATTTCTTTTAACCAAGGATCAGGAGCCCTGTGGCAGCTGGTCCTTGTGGGTTGGTCAAAGCATCGATCAGTGGAAGGAACCAACCGAGGCTCACCATGGTACAAGGGACATCGAAACCTAAGGCGACGTCACACCAAACGCTGCTGCTGCAATTGCCCGTTTCGCAAGTTTGACAGGTGTCATCCATGTCAACAGATGATTATTTTTGTACATACTGCCAATCAGTCATTCCAAAAGCATCATCAAATTTGGTAACGGCCTTAAGTGTAGCATGTTAGCATGATAAGCATGACCATAAATGGTTCTTGGTCAATATCTCGAGAATGACGTGTCACTTGGATCTGTGATCTCTCGTGGGGTAAGCCTTCCTGCTGAGGCCAATCGTTCTGGAGAGCCCTTTGTTTGTGAGTTGTGCCTTGATAAACAGAGGTCGCAGTTGTTGGTCGAGTCCCTTCAGAGTGGTGGGGCTTCGCAGCTACTGCAGTCGTTTATATATTAAAAAAAACATTCCTTCGCTGGGTTGGTTCGTGGGAAAATCAATGTTAGAGACCCTTGTTTTGACCATCAGCTAGTAGGGTTTCCTCTGGTTTTCCAGGTCGCTTTTCCCATCATTGCTGGAATCCGTGGCGAAATGATGTTGATTTGGTGTGGTTTGGCATCAGCCATGCGTTCGAACCTCGCGCATACCTTGAGAACTGCCTAGGTCAGTGGGACGAGGGTAGCCAGCACCAGGTCTCCAATTCAAATCTCTGGCCAGGCTAATACACTGGGGTTGATGATGCATGGATTCTGTATATCTACTAATGGCTACCCAGGATGAAGCTAAACCCCTGGTTGATTAACTAGGGGGGTTCCCATTTTAATGGAAAACCAAGGCTCATAGGGGATACCGGGATACCCCCAATTAATAAACCTAGGGTTTATTAATCCTGGGCAGCCATTACTGGATAATGGTTTGAAGCATTTTGTATTTTCCCTAGTATTAACAAATGATTGGTTGGTTGACTACTGTAATATCTTTCATAGGGGTTGAAACCACCAACCAGTTTTGTACGTGTGTTAATCAATAACGTATTGTTAATCCGCAAACCTACCTTTTGTCGATTATATCGCAGCGCTTGTTTTTTTGGCACCCTGTGGGCCCAACCGTTTAAGTTTCCTTACAGCTAAGCTAGGTTGGTGCCAGTCACAAGGGCTTGTGACCCAACTTATACCTGCGGGGAGTCCACCTTATGATGTTTTTCTTCATGAAATGTATCTCTGTTTTAACTTTCCAGGTTCTCATGTGTGCTGTTTTTTCTTTGGTTTGTGTTGTTATGTTGTTTTCTTTCTTAGTTTGATTGAGTTCGTTGGTTGGGTAGTTGGTTGGGCTTGGTGGGTTGCTGTTTTCCCAGTTGACTCGACCCTAAGCTGTCCTCGAGGTCCATGAGCAAAAAGAAACACCCGAAGTTGGGGTGGTCGTATCACGCTGGCGTTCTCCGGGTACCTGGATTGCACTTCTTGCTGCGGCGCTGTGGCAACTGTTGGCTGACGGTTGAGTATCATGGCCTGCTGCTTAATAATCTCAACGGAGCAACCAGCATCAACAAGGAAGCAATATGGTTTTGTGCCAGAATAGGGTAATCAATAACCCACCAAAAATGAACATGTTACATAAAAAGTGGGTTTTGGGGTACCTCTATGGCTTGGCGCATACCCATAGATCATCATGCAAGGGAGCTGCAATGTATGGATATCATTTGTTGTTGGTTGATGGTTACCCCGTTTGGCAAGCCATCCCAGTTTTGCATGACCAGTTCCTCCAACTGTTGGGATGGGTTCGTTGACCATGACGAACTTTGATGCTTGTGACCCACACTTTGTGATAAGATTCACCATGATTGTAGGGATTAGCTCACCCACCAACTTAGACTTATCACCCAGGGCACCAGATCTTCTCCCTCATCCTGTCCTGACCTTCAGCTTCCCAGGATGTGTCCGGTGCCATCTCAGTTGAGAGGGTCTTGAGATCGGCCCAAAACGACGAAGCTTATGTGCCTGGGCGTGGCCGGCGCCAGGTGATGATGAGTGGGGACCAAACATCGAATGCGGTGAATCCAAATCTCTTGGACCTTGTCGTTGCCAATGACCAATGATTAGTGGCCAATAATAATTAATCTTAATGGTCCAAGGCCAATGATCATGAGTGTTTGATGATTCATGCTAATGTGTTAGTTTTCGCTTCTCAGCAAATCGAACGTGAAAGATGCAGCATGATTTACTTGAGTGAACCCGCGTGGTGAATCACCGGCAGTGCCGACGTTTCCCTCGTGGAACCACCCGACGTTTCCCACGACGCGCGCGGGTCCCAGGAACGACTGTGCTCGGAATGGGGGCACAGTGCGAAGGCGCCCTCAGGTGCGTGCGCCGGGGCGTCTCGGGTTGGCTTCGTAGGACGTTGCTGGTTGCTGCTGGTTGTTGTTGTTGGGTTGCTGGTTGTTGCTGGTTGTTGCTGGTTGTTGCTGGTTGTTGCTGGTTGTTGGTTGGGCCTAAAGATGAATGAAAAGTATATCTAACATATTGTAGTCTAAGCATTTTGAGTTGGTCTATCAATATCTTGGAATGGACTATGGCGAGAAGATCGTATATTTGCTCAGCCTTGGAGTGGGAGTCAGCAGTTTCAAGGTTTGGGTTGGGTCATGCTGACGACAAGTCAAACATATGTGGGATGTGATCCGGTACGATCATATCGGTGTTTGCCAAACAGGGAACCATAGGGAACCCCAAAAGTGGTTGGTTTATTTCTGAAATGATTCATTTGGCGTACCCCATTCTAAGAAACTATATAGTCTTATGAAACTATAACGGAACTGCTCTCGGCTGTACCTGGAAAACCCGTGTGTTTGACGTGCAGATTTCCGACGCCAAATCAGCGGTTTGCTTCGGGTGATTCGTTCCGGAGAAAGGGATGAACCATGGAGCACTGGTCACCAAGGTAACCTGGACCTTGAAGTAGCCTCATGAGTCCCCAATCGTGAGCTCATGGGTGTGACACAACATTCTGTTGGGTCTGAAGCTCATGGTTGTGTCACATCAGATAACTGACCATGGATGTTGCTTCACAATAGTAGCAACCATTGGACCATGGATAATTAGTTTACCATAATTCAGTTGTAATTAGTTCCCAATAGCTTTCATGGTTGTAGAACAAGTCCTGATTTCTATTGCCAATAGGCGGGTTGTTGTACTTTAAGTTGTTCCCTCAAATTGTCGCTGCGGTGGCGTTGCCTGTTAGCACGTCGGGCCAGGTGGCTTTGGTACGTAGGGACGACCTATCGGGCCAGGGTGGAGATTCACAAGTCGTGTGGATTGGAACACCAAGCAGCGGCAGTGCCAGCCGCGAATCGAACTCAGGTGACGTGATGTGTATCGCGAGCACCCCCAAAACATCTCAATGATGATCTCAACTAAACCTCAACGTGTGTGTGGTGAAATCTGCGTTTTTTTCATTTGTTGTGGTCAGGTGCTGGATTACATGTGCTACGACTCTCGTGATCAACTGCTGATCTTTGGGCTTCCTTCCCGGGGTACTGTGGCCAGGCTGTGGCGACGACCTGGCGTTAACCGATGAGTTGCACAGCGTGGCTGAAGCCATGTGGAAAGACGAATTGTCCAAAGGAATCAAACCCAATGCAAGTGCCTCGGCGGCCATCGCTTTCCGGGGGAGCCCATGGCAGGATAGCCGGAGCATCATGGAGCCCATGATCAAGGGATGTGCTACATGGTAGATCCCTGTGAATTCAGATGATGGCTTCAACCATCTGCTTGTGATCGCCAAACTCCCAGCTTTTGGGAAGGGGGGAGAGGTTTCAGCCACGCGGGAAACTCCAAGCAAGAATGGATCCTTTTGATAAGGCTATGTACTGGCTGTAGGCTGTTGTTTCAGGTGGGCCCTTTTGGCCATGAGCAAATTCGGCTCAGTTGTTTCGCTTCTTGTTGTTGTTGCTACTGCTGTCATTGGTTAAAGTTTGTAATTTTGTTTTTGCTAAAATTTGCTGGGAAAACAACAGCTCAAAGTCTTAAGTAACTATGAGGTTATAGTAATTGCCATAGCATTTCAGTTGAGAATAATAGCTGCCACCATATCATGAACGGTTAATGATAATGGCTCATAGCAGTAATGGTGGTGTGTTTTGGTTAAATGCTAAAATGGCATTGTTTGATAACTCATGATTTTCCTGGCGATGGCAAAAGTCTTGTTGTTCTGTGGCTGCTAGTTATATTATTTGGTTCAGAATCGGGACGCTCCGCTGCATTCAAATGGCGGAGACATGCCAATTTCCCAATTGATGTGAGAATTGCCGACATTTCTGCACAAGAAAGAGCTCCAGCAGAACCATGTGACACCCAAATCTGGCTATTGTGGACCCCATGACAATCTCACCGCAACCCTCTTAAATCTACCAGAGGAAAGTCAGAGGGTATGCCGACAGGCTTGTTGTTGCATCTCGAAGGTTTGTACCCTCTATGGTTGTACCAATTGATTTTTTCATCCACTGGCAAACTCAGCTGCTTACACGGAACAGATCTACCATAGAAATAGCTGGGTGTTTCTCAAAAGAAGGGTACCCCCAAATCATCTAGTTATTATATAACCATCTATAGTAATAAACCAGCCATGTTAATAGCTGGTTTACCACGGTTTTCCTATTGAAACAGGTGATCTGTGGCTTCCGTTGAGGACTGCCAGAGTGTACCCAAGCGTCGCTCGAAAAAACCCTGCGTCGCTCGCCACCCTGTCGCGTCGCTATCCTGGCGCCAAGGCCGCAAACCTGCGGATGCAGACACGAGTTCCTTGGTGACTGGAGAGTCGGGCCATTAATAATGAATTTTTAATCCATTAATATGATTTAGCCATGGTCTAAATGGTGGTTATAGCCATTATGAATAGTGGTTATAGCCATATTAGACCATTAATGACACTAATCCATTCTGATTGTTGGTGATTATCCTCTATTACAACCATCTAATTAATCATTACTGTTGGTGGTAGTGGAGAATAGAAGATAATCACCATAATAATCAAACAACTGCTATATGGTGGTTTCTCAAAAAAGGGGACCCCGCAAAAAATGGTTGGTTTACTATTAGTTAATGATTACTATTGGATGATGTGGGGGTCGAGGTCCCTTATATTGAGAGACACTCAAGTGTTTGGTTTCTGATTTGTTCTAATCAACAGGAAATCCATAGTAATAAACCAGAAGTACTTTGGATGCAATCACCAGCTAAAGGGATTGATGGTGCTCCACCAATCCACCATTGTTCTGATTTATTGTTCTTCCCTCTTTGCTTTTGCGTTCAAGAATACCACCGTTCTATTTTGCTCTATGTTTTGTTGTTGCTTTGTATTATCAATATGTTTCTACCGTTTTTCCAAAAAGTTATCTTTTGTGTTTCCTCGATTTCTTCCTTCTCGACATCCTCGGGGGGGGGCGGGATTTCTGCACTTATATTCTAGGTGAAGGAGGCACGAACAGCACATTGATGAAGTTGTACAATGGAATGAATTGCCTTTGGACGTAGATAATCCAAGGTGCAGAACTGGCTGCGTTCTCAAACAGGTCGCCGAAGCCAGAAGTTGAGGGCAGCGCAAGTCTCACTGTGTGTTTTCTCAAGAACGTTTCAGTGACTGGTGTAGCGCAGCGCATTCCCATGGACAACCCCTTGATGGATCGAGATCTGGCTTTTCTGCATCTGGGATCACTTGAACTGAGACTCTCAAGCTGAAAAAACGAAAACCTAAAATCCTACGCTTCAGACTGCAAAGCAAAAGACCATCATAGACGCAAACTTCCATCCAGAGTGGCTGATGTAGCCAGATTTCGCATGTTCTCCAGCAACACCCCTGTTATTGTCGATCATCAACATCACCGGCCGCGCCCCAGTGGGGGTTGCCACCCTGGTTAGATCTGTAAAATTTCACCACCACAAATATCACCAGAATTCAAAAGTTCGATAACGGTCTCAAGGCTCATCTGAATTTCCATGTGTGTGGAACAACGGCTGTGTTCGGGTGCTAGGATCTGGAAGAGTTCGCAACTGCAAGTGTGGCCTTGGAGTACAACTAGACTAGCCTGATACAGATTGGTCTATAGCTATAGAATCACCAGCACATTGTTGCCATTGAAGTTGATTGAGTCGATGATGGCTGTGTGGCTCTGAACTCTCTTGAGAATAATCTGTAAATGGGGTGCCAACAGAGTTGGATCAAACACCAAGAATGAGGCTACTCAAGTGTTTTGTTTCGCTCTCAAAGCAGCATTTTTGGGTGTTTTGTTGGCTGTAATGGTCGCAAGATTGGGAACGTATCATCCTACATGTTGAAAAAATCGGAGCTCCCACTGAAGTTCTCAGATCGTTCAGAGGAATCCCTGATGCCCCAGAAGGCTCCCACGCAACAACTAGCAGCAGGCCCCAGTTCATTTGCCCCACATTTGACAGGGTAAAAACAGTGGGTCATTACAACGATCATGGAGACCATCATAAAAACATCAATCACTGACACTGACACTGACACTGACATTACGACCGGTATTCACACGGTAACGACCATCAAATAGAGCGAGTATTGATCATTGCTTGGCATTGCTAAGTATCATGACTCACATCACTATGACCATGTAGCGGTTATTGACAAGCAAGAAGCTATGATTTGTCAATTTAACCCACTTTTGGCCAGGATTAGCCAGTATTTCTCTCCATTATTCACCATCAATTTCACCATGGATGACTACGAACCACTATTCACCATCAATTTCACCATCAAAAAGTCAGCCATCATTTTGACAGTAAGCATGGCTGAACCACTATTAGCCACTATTAGCGACTATGCTTACGTCATCAATATGACCATCACAAGTAATGATGGCTATCAACCATTCTGAACCATAGCTATTAGCCACCATTAAACACATTTGTTTGCCGCTGTTAAACATGGCTATTAACCACTATCAACTATTTTGAATTATGTATATGACCATTATTAGCCAGATGTAAACTACTATCAGCCATTATTTCTATGATTAAACCCATTATCAGATTAACAGTTATATAAATCATTAACCATTGTTTTCCCTATGGTTTGGTTGGTTATTGACCCCATTTTTGGTTGGTTAGTATTGACCCATGGCCAAATTGTTAACCACTATTACCCACTATCAGCCATCATCGGGTCATCACCATGACCGCCGGTGCCCTGCAAGGCTCCATTTGGAGCCGCAGCACTGCTTCCACCCGGGGGAGCCGAAGCAGTGAGCCGAAGCCCGAAAGCGCCGAGAAGGTGAGCCGCGGCAGCGGACCAGTGGAACGATGGGCTTCGGACCGGGGTGTTGAGCAGTGTCGCCTACCGGGGTCGATGAACTTTTTTGGCGACCTTGTGCTTTGTCTGTTTTGTTGCTTGCAGCATGCAGATGCATAGGTTGTGTTTTCTGTGTTCAAGACTGCGTGCGGGTTGTCAACCGGTGATTTGCGATTCATGTTTTGTCACCCAATTTTTGTCGCCCAATTTGTTTTTGCAAATCTGAAAACAATAGCAATGGTAGCATTATCACTGCAATCAGTGACTTTACAATAATGATTACTGTAGTGATGATTAAATTAATAGCAACATATAGTAACCATACGGTCTCCCGTTGGCTCGGTGCCGATCTGCGGCCAGCACATGGGCTTCTCCATCGATGGCGCGTCAATGACGCACGAATCACTCCCCCAGCAGATCACCTTGGTTGATGTCTGGCTGGTTGGGATCAGATGCCATGGAGGAAATGGAACCCTCTGTGGTTGATGGTCCAGTGGGTTTTCTTATCGCTCAAAACTTTTGCATGCCAAGTGGTGAGCGGCGATGTTAAACATACAGATGGCACCACGATGAAGATTTTCCTTTGTTCATCAAAAAAACGCAGTAACCATATTATGGATGGTAAACAACAATCAGCTCAATGATATGAACAATGCAGCTTTTACTACCATCCATCACCAGGGTAAGCGCATGAATGGTACCATAGCCACGTGGCTGTGGGTCAAAACCCCGTACCCCTGGTTCCCCATCATTAGAATTCATGAACTATTGTTTTCCCTATGATCTCCCATGAATGTTGGTTAATTAGTATTGAATTGACCCATAGCTATATATATATATATATAACTGATATATCCCCTATGATTGTTGGAGTTATCATCCCTTCTTATCAACCATTAACCGTCTAGCTCACCATTAACCATCCCAGCTCGCCATGTCAACCGATCTTTCTCTTCGGAGGCCTTTCATTTCGGTGCGCTCTTTGGTGGAGCAGATGCGGGTGTGGAGCACCCTGAGCCTTGGCGGAGGGAGCGGCCTGCGGGGAGGCCCTCGGTAGGGGGAGCCCGTTGGAGCTGCCAGCGGCCCGTTGAGTGAATGATGTGAAACAGGTGGCTGGGGTATGATTGGCCCGCGGAAAAACATCATTTTTATAGGATCTAGATTTTGCAGGGTAAAACCATCACCAAAGCTAACTTTGTTGGGGTTTGGGGGGCCAATGGTAGCTCATAATGGTGAAGAAAAATGGTGAACTCATAGTGAATGAATGGTTCATGATGGCCATTCACGACTCTCAATAGTTGAGGAAAAAAAGAAGCAACAACAATGATCAATCAACAATGGTGAACCATCAAGATACCAAGTGCTAATGACAGAGAAGCAGCACGAAACATCAAGGACCAATCACAATATTTGATAGTGAAACGGGTATTTTAGAAGGACTAGAAGGGTTGATGACATCATCAATAGCCGGCAACAAACAACAAAAGAGTTTGACTATAGTTGATAGTGGTGAACAGTGGTCAATAAATCCCTGCCCTTATTTTCCATCTCGTATTTTACTTTGCAAAAACCCGGGTTCAGAGGGGAGTCTCGTTTATGCATGAATCTAGTGCTTACTGCATTCACAATTGTATTATATATCTAATATATGTAAATATAGGTAAATATAGGTATGTATATATCTATATATATATATATATATTTATTTTTATATATTTCTAAATATGTATATATATGTTCCAGCCCTGCTGGCCCCCCTCCCCCCCCCCCCCCCTCCCCCCCCCCCCCCCCCCCCCCGCGGTCGGGCGGGG
>VSDK01028513.1:201387-265132 GCA_009767595.1 Symbiodinium kawagutii | reverse complement strand
CCCCCCAATGTCACCCCCCCCCCTCCCACCCCCCAGTAGTTCTAACCTCCATGCTATTTGCAGCATTTTGGAGCCTTCCCCTCTCATTTCCATGCTATTTCCAGTATTTTGGAGCTTTCCCTCCCATTTGCATGCTATTTGTAGCATTTTGAAGCCTTAACCTCCCATTTGCATGCTACTTGCAGCATTTGGGAGCTTTACGTGCTGCATACCTGCCTCCTGGGGGCCGTCGGGGCCTGGGGCTGGAACATATATATATGCTTGATTCACTATTTGTTTATTTGTTTATTTGTGTTTATATATATATACTGGGTATGTATATTTGTTTATGATTTTTTCGTATTTGTACATACTGGATTCACTATTCACGGCAGATTTACCATCAAATATGTGGATATCCCGGCATACTTTTGTGTGTTTGTGGCCTGTTGTGTCGATTTTGATCCACACTACATGGTTGTTGTTTGATTGCCCCATTGGAATCTAAAGCATTGACGTGGCAAAAATGCACACAGCTTCCCATCAGGTCGAGGCACATATTTACCGATTCAAAAAATATGTTCCATCCACCCAAATATACATTTTTTGTATGTAAATATCAGCATACATAAATATACATGCACCTGTAGACTCATATTTACACACATTGTGAATCTCATTCATTGTGCACATGTACATGACGCCATTCTGCTTTGCGCAACGTAGCAGTGCGGCTGCACAAGGACCAGCAAGAGTCCGAGGATGTCGCCAGGAGATGCACTTGTTGGTGACAGGATGCCAATAATGGTCAACGCTGGCTGGTGGTTTTAAGCATTTGTTTATTTTCTCTTGCAATTGTCAACAAATGGTTGGTTGACTAGCGTTTTTCATAGGGTTGAAATCACCAACCAGAACGACAATGGCTAAGAATTGTGAATTGATTATGGTTACCCGTGGTTCATAATAGAGATGCAACATTCCAGTCCATTGACAATGGTCTATAGCAACCCTTAATGGCTATACAAGTACCAAGTGCCATGAATGTTCATGGCCAAAGGAAAATACCAGAATAGAAACAGATATACTACTGTAACCATATTTGACAATGCCATTGCGATTTGAAAGTACCATACTAGACGATACTAGAAACGATATTATTTATTTTCATGGTTGACTTCGCCACAGGCAGTGGTTCATTTCGGTGTCTGATGGCAAGCTGGGTCATTAGCAGAGCCAAAAGCCATGGGCAAAGGTGAAACCATCTTAACGCTTGAAAAAACGGTTTGGTCATAGCAAACAGGGATGTGAAGAGCAAGTACAGAGTAGTGGCCCACAACGATATGATTAATCAATTGGTATGACTCACTGATTAGTTGGTAACATGCCAACCAATTCCTTTCATGTAGTATTTGCCAAAAGCAAGTGGTACAATCAAAATTGCGATGTTATGATAGGCGGTCACAAGCGGCGGCAACATTGTCGGATACATGTGACCATCAGTCATCAGCCATTGGTATCCATTGGTCATTCATCAGAATGTTTGATTACACCATGGTTGGTGACATTGATGGTGATCACAACCATGGTCAAAACCCGATCATTGATCAATCACCACTTGTCACTCTGGCAGCGGCCCCGTGTTACCGGCCTTTCGTTTTGTGCCGTGTACGCGGCTTGCCAGATCTTTTGAAAACACTTTGTATGTGTCTATCTATCTATCGATCTATCGATCTATCGATCTATCGATATATCGATCTATCAATCTATCGATCTATCAATCTATCGATCTATCGATCTATCGATCTATCTATCTATCTATCTATCTATCTATCTATCTATCTATCTATCTATCTATCTATCTATCTATCTATCTATCTATCTATCTATCTATCTACTTACCCATCTATCTAGCTAGTTGTCTATCTATCTTTTTGTGTATCTATGGTATTACTTTGATTGTGTTTACATGTATGCTGCATGAAGGTGTATATATTTGAATCATATGTTTGTGAAATGGAATTTTCATGTCATGCAATGCAATGAAATGCAATGAGATGTCGTATCTCGTAGTTTCATGTAATCAAATTTCTTCGGATGTCATGTAATGTAACGGTAAGTAATCTATGTCCCAACTATTCACTTTCTATCGTGCATACAGTGTTTCAATTTCTTTGGAACCAGCCCAGTTTCGCGCTTCCTAGTTGTTTGCATACTGCATGTTTCTGGAGAAAAGGATTTGTCAGATACTTGGAAGAGGAGCAAGTGGCAATGGGATGTGTATGTCTTATCTCGGCATTTCCGCAAAATCTGGTAGAAATGTAGTACATGACGATGCAGGGCAGCTGCACGTCCTTTTTTGTCATTGATATTGTGCTGCTTTCTGCCAAATTCCAACCTCGACCGGTGACGTGTGAGTCATTTCACCAATCTACAAAGTGGCCCCCACGAGTCGTCAGTTGGTGGATAAGCCATTTGACGACAGTTTGCTATTGTGAATGATGGCTAAGAGTGGTTCAGAATGATTGTATGTCAAACCGCTTAACTTGAACTACATATACAATAACGGTGGAGTTCCCCTACTTAACCCATGTGATAAACCAAAGAATCGCTGACCAGGGGGGCCATTATGTAGATATATAGATATGATATATATACATCCATATTTATGTCTATTGATGTTTTCTTCGAATATTCAACGTATGGTAAGCAAAATGCTAGGAAGCGCTATGTTTTTGTGATTTTTGTTGCCCTGATCATTGTAAGTGTTACTAGATATGAATAGCAATCAAAACCATGAATCCACCACTTGTCAACCATCAAAAATCAAAAACACACAACAAAAACACCAATCACTACAAATTACCAAGCATCATGAACCATATCAAATAAGTAGCTTATTCACCGTCTCAACCGTGGTTAATCCAACCTTGAGCACTTGACCACCAACTAAATCCGTTTTTTTTCAACTAAATCCTGTTTTTGTTCCTCTAAATCCGTTGGTTCCTCCCGTGCGGATCCTGTCGCAGGAAGCGCACGCTCAGCGGAACGAACGACGCTTCGGACACGTCGGGCGCCGGCGCGACCTTCCGCAGCGTGAGACGCCGCGAGGAGCGACAGGCCGAGCTATCGAAGGTCGAGGATTCCGAGGGCTTCATCACGGTGCCACGGCGGCCGTGGGGACATGGGATGACCAGCCAAGCGGTTAAGCAGGGGAGAATAAGCAACAGTAATAGTGGATGTACCAACTCTATGGCTATGGCTCAAGCGGTTCACCATGAAAAATGGTGGATAATAAGCAACAAACTATAGGGACAATCATCAATAGTGATAGGGAACCAGGGGTACAGGGTGAACTGACCCACAGCCATGTGACATGGGTCATCACCGGTTGGTATCCCCAGTGATCCAGTTGGGGGAAGTTCAGCAGTGACATTTGATGTAAGTTCGGGGGGTGAATCAGTTCCTAGTTGCCATTCCAGGTGGGGTTGGGAGATCCAGGGGAATAAGTTCAGTAATTAGTAACATTTTTTGAGAAAGTGTTGGTGGTGAGTGGTTGATGAATGGTTAGTCAATGAATTGATAAGTTGGGAAGGGTTTAGTGGTTCAGCAATACTTTGGTGGCTCATGTTGGTTGATTAATGGTTGATTAATGGTTGATTTGTCGTCAGTGAGTGTTCGATTCATCCCTATTTGGTGAAATAGAGTGGTCGATTCATGGTTAAGGTGTGGTTGATTCGTGCTCTTTGAGTGGTTGATTCATGCTTCATTAATTGTTAGTGGCAGGGTAATCCAAGAGCTCATGGTGTCACCATTTCTCAAAGGATGATCATGGGGATAAGGTGGAAAAACATGGATGATGGAAACCAGCTGATGGATTACCTGCTACCACTACAATAATCAATCAGCAAACTTGAAAAATATGGCATTGATTTGGTAACAAGCACCCTGTGTTGGATATGGTCAGCAACAATAGGGGACGAACAAACAATGATTGGCGAAACTGATGTTTGAATATGGAATTGTGGTGAAACATCATGGTTAAGAATGGTTGATAAGAAAGGTTTGTGAATACCAGCAGTGACTAAAGTGATGGCAACAATCAATATTCATTCAATGATGGGGCTTATTAGTAAGGTTGAGTAGGGTTACTGGTGAATGAGGGCAATGGGTTGGTTCGTGTTCAAGGCTGGTTTAAAGCGAGATTGATTTGTTGCAATGATTTGCAACTACTCTTTGATGCAAGTTTCACAATTGTAATGCTTTTTGGTACATTTGCCTGGCAATGGGGAATGACCACCAGATTTTTTAGGGGCACACTGGGCAATGATTAAAAGTTTTTGGATGTTTCATTGAAACGATTATGGAGGGCAATGGTTGATGATGGTTTGGTAGTAGGCGACCAGGGCGTTGTATGATTTTGCCAGGGAGGCTATAGTGATTGATTCGCAACTCAACGAATCCGAATCATTGCCAGTGTTCAGCACTGTACCACAAGGTAGGGGTGGCTAAGCGAGGAAGAGGCGGTGTGAACAAGACGTCAAAGAGTGTCAATCCACTAGAGGAATGCTTATCGAGATGAGACCTGCCGTTAAAACCATTCGTTGGAGCTTATCCCAGATGTGGTGGTTTCTGGGAATCCAACAAATGGATGGCTGATTGCTTTTTACTACAAATAATGGTTCATATTGAATGATTTGGGGGGTCTCCTATTATAAGAATATTTACCTATGTCAGGTTGGCTCATTCCATTGGTTGATGACGGCTTGTGTAGCACCATGAAGGTTCGGGGTATAAGCACTAAGAAGTTGTGGATGTTGTTTGTTCCGGTTTGATACTTGCTCGGTAGTGTATCGCCACCTCCCGTTTTCAAGCACTGAGGGCAGGTCAGTGGTCAGCTCATTTGCAACATTTGCAAAGCTGGTCAGGTTTTCCCGAGCACTTGTTCATTTTTCACTGGCTGTGTTTGCAACAGCAGGCACAGAAGTGGAGTCCAATACCATC
This sequence comes from Symbiodinium kawagutii, assembly GCA_009767595.1. NCBI lineage: Eukaryota > Dinophyceae > Suessiales > Symbiodiniaceae > Symbiodinium > Symbiodinium kawagutii. Next base: position 260,152 of record VSDK01028513.1, on the reverse strand, counting down.
CAACTACTTGTTGGTTCTTGTTGTCTCAAAACCTGGACATGTTGTGATGATCAGATTGACGATTGGATCCCCCATTGACCCCAACCAGATTCCTGGTAGTTCACTAATTGCACGAATCAGGTTTAAGCATCAGGCAGAAGCAGTAAGATCCTTGATTTCTAATCGCGGCCTTAAAAATCCAACAACAGGCGTCACGATCACTTAAAAATCCTAGCTGTTGCAACCCTAATCTCCACGATGTACCCCAGCATTAATTGCATAGTTCCATGGCTTGACCACCACTGCTGCTGGTGCTTTCACTATTGATAATGCGTACGAATGGTTGGTCAATGGGTACCACCTTGTCTATGGACAATGCCAAAAGTTTATTGATGTTCGAGCGACATCCAAAAACGCTCAGGCTGATGAAGATGAGGACGAGGGTCCCTTGGTAGCAAGTGCATCCCTGATTGAAACCAACCCTGCTTTTGCTGCCAAGAATACCGTGTCAAAGTATTTGTAAGGAAACTAGAATTAGAGTGGGGGGCTCATTAGTTTGAGCTATCACCCAAACATGATCATCGTAGCGAAACTAAGGCGGACAGATGTTGTTGGTATTTGTTGGTTGTTGACAGTTGAAGCTCGCTGGTTTCAATCAAGCAGTGCAAGCCTTTGGTATTGCTCCGCGTCGGGACATTTCGGTGAATGATAGACGGCACCCCCAGAACCTTCGATGTTTGTTTGAAACACAGCTGTAGCGTATCCTGATGTAGGACCAGTCCTCCCAGAACCTGGGACAAGAAGTGAAGAACGGAGGTTCGCTACAGTATCGCTTGTCATTCAAGTGTACTCATGCTAGAAAAGATGCGCTTGTAAGGTTATCCTTTGGCAAGTGAACAAAGAAACGAGCCTAGATGATGTTCTAGTTTGGCTGATCTAGGCGTGCTGTGATCACCTCGTTTGAATTGTAACTCGCAGCCTCCCAATCACAATCCCTGAGACAATCAAATCATGGAAAGGAACTGTGAACATATGTGAAGATATTCTAGGTTTTCCATGGTTTTCATGGGAAGCCACAGATTTCAGACAATTAAGTGAACAGAATTCACTACAAAATGATTTCTCAATTTTCTTAGTAGCATGAAGGTATTCTTAGTACCATGCAGGTATTCAAGCATCCGAGTAGCAGATTTTGGCTGATCATTTTGTAGAGAGGGCTTTCAGTGGCAATTAGAGTCATGATATTTCATTGTGCAGTCAATTTCTATCCCTAGGTGCCTTCTTTCTGCTGTTCTGCACCTGTGTGAGGCTGAATCGTTGCCTACAGAATGTTCTCACAGGTTACACCCTGAGGGATAGCCAGAGTATATCATTGACGAACAGGTGAACTAACCATGGTTACGTTCATCACTTACTAGATGGGATGATCATCCTCATACACTCTGGTAGTCCCTAAGCTGGCAATGGAAAATCCACAATGGAATAGACTTATTTCCAAGCTGGGTTCCATCCAGGGTGATATTGCATTGTCCTTTTATATAGATTAAGAGGGTACCATGAAGAATCCATGGTTTGCATTTCAAATTCCGTGTGACTATTTGTCACCACCAATGATCACCTTGATTGGCAGTAGAATAAGACTTGACCAAAATTGTTGCCCTCATTGAAACTAATAATATAAACCCTACCACGGCCGGGTATCACAATAGGAAACTGATCCTCCAACCTGGGAGGGTCCAGCTGTTAGTGTCCAGGAGAGAAATGCTTGGCGACTGCTGGTATGATTGGTAGGTCTTGCTCGTTTTCTTGGGTTATACGCTATGAATCAAAACGTGAACTAACAATGGTTGCCTTCACTACTTAGCTTAGGAGGGCCATTTTTTTAGGGAATTTATTTTTTTTAGTTTAGGGAATTTTTCTTTTTTTCCCTATCCCTGTTGCTTTCCTGCTTTTCTGCTTTTCTGCTTCTCGGCTTTCCTGCTTTTCTGCTTTTCTGCTTTTCTGCCTCTCTGCTTTTCTGCTTCTCTGCTTCTTTGCTTTTCTGATTTTCTGCTTCTTTGTTTTTTTGTTTCTTCGTTTTTCTGCCTTGCAGAAGCAAGGCAAACCTTAAAACTCCTAAACCTTAAAACCCTAAGACCCTAAAACAGCTAAACCTTAAAACACCGAAACGCTGAAAGACCCAAACCCTCAAACCCTGAAAACCTTTAACCCTAAAATTTCAAACCCTAAAACAGCCCTCCCCGCTATCATGTATCATATATATATATATATCATATCATCATCTACCATTTTTCTTAATCATATATTATTCTATGTGATTAATTTCATCTCTTGTTATGCATGGGGATCATTTCTATCAGATCATCTTGTATCATTTTTCCTACCTTTAGATTATATGTGATTTATTCTCATCTCTCGTTACGCATGGGGGGCTGCGCCCCCCCAACCCCCCCCGCTTAATCACAACAATCACAACAATCACCAACAGCAACCATCCACGATCACAACAATCACCAACAGTAACCATCCACCGCCACCAACAATGACCAACAACAACAACAAACGCAATTGCAGCAGGCTTTGCCAATGGAGGGGGTTTTGCTCAACATCAACAACATGAACCACCCCCTCCTTAATGGAAGCGTGAAGCACCGACATCTATCAAATAATCTTGGAAGTAGGAGTTTGCTTTCCCAAAATGCAGAAAATACCATGCAAAGTAGGAGTCTGCTTTCCCAAAATGCAGCAAATACCACGCAAAGTAGGAGTTTGCTTTCCCAAAATGCACCAGATACCGTGCAAAGTAAGGACTTATTTCCCCAAACGCAGCAAGTACCATGCAAAGCGAGATGCTTATTTCCCCACATGCACCAAATACCACGCAAAACACGAGGTTGACTTCCCAAAATGCAGCAAATACCGCGCAAAATGACAGGTTCTGGCTCGGAACTGCTGCAAATACCAGGGAAAGGCTCCAGGAAAGGAAAAAAAAGAAAATTTCCCCAAACTAAAAAAAATAAATTCCCCAAACAATTTCCAACCCCTTAGCTTATAGCTGGGAGCCATGGTAAATTGAACACTCTAAGGTAGCTGATCCCCCAAACTCACGTGCCGTGACCATTTCATTGGTTCTTCAGGCACGTTCTCCCAACGAGGCGATGACCTGTCGACGGAGCCAAGCAATTCCAGGAGTTCGTCTTCGGTGCTGATTGCGGATGTGGTCAACCCCATGAACCATGTCCCTTGACGACAGCTATCAGCTATGGTGATGGTGAAATGTTCAGTCCCCTAGCTAGTAAGAAACCAAATAAACCTTGAAGGGTAAATTGAAACTATGAATCAACCAGTTGGATCATGATGAATCAACCGGATGGAAATGTTACAGAAGTTACCAACCTGTAATTGTTTGGATGCTCATCCTTGCTCAAAAGTCTTTCGCGACAGGCGACAGGATTAGAACATTCACCTTCCATGGGAATCCATGCTCCCAAGATCGCAGCCTTGCAATCAATGAACAGTCGCACCCGCAAACGGAGAATCCGGATTGTCTAATCAACTAAATTGAATGATAGGTTGATTTGTTTACTCATCCAGATGATCTAACCATCAATCCTTATGTTATCGTAAATGACTGGATTTTTGCTCGACTCATCAACTGCTTGGGATTGAAACAATTTCGCTACCTGTTTGGTCGAAATTTCCGCGCTTGGTGGTGGCCAGTTCGGGTTGGCCTGGCGGCATGTTGGAGCTCGGCGAAGAGTGCTTGCAGGTACTTATACTTTGTTTATCGCGTTTGTGTTGAATCATAAAGATGGATAAATAATATTATGTATATACTTAAAAAGACACGACGCAAAAACAAAAAGACACATTTAATTAACATATATATATATATATATACAAGCTCACATTTAGAATTCATGTTCATAGCATATAATTTAGTGTATCGCAAATATGTTTTCTAAACATTATCGGAAATCTGTTTCAGCTACCAAACCCGAGAGGGTAACGTTGTTGGTTTCACAGACATCCCAGGTTGATACGCCAGTGCTACGAGAAATGAAGAGCCTGGGCCAGTCGCGATGTGCGGATCACAAATGCTCCGAGCGTGGTGGTGGTTTGGGGCCATAAGGACTATCCCAGATACTCCACGCACATCTGGGATCCTGGGGGATTCCTGCATAAGATTACAGTTCAGGAAAAACATGTATATGGTTTAAGTACATAAAACGGTCATTCTATGTTGATGTTGATAAATATTCCATTTGTAGAGTATTTGGGTTTGCTTACTATACTTGAATTTTTGTAGCTCCAAGACATGGACCAAAATCCGCAGTCATTTTTCAGTGACTATCGGACTGGTGACTGACTGACACTTTTTTAGAGGGGTTACAACCTCCAAGCAGATGATGTTGTTTGGAGATACGTTGGGAAGAGCACGTATGGAATCTGTTTCATCAGCTTGGACACAGATAGGGGTCGCATCTCAATAATCCACTTGCGCTTGCATGTTGTCGCTCAAATCCCTTGGCTCTACGCATCCAACCGGAGAAGTCTCTGCCAGCGGTCCCTGGGTATCCCTGCATATCCGTGGGCCACAGGAGCCGCCAGCCACCAGCTGAGGATTCCTTTCGTGATTGCAGCTCCCACGATGGATGGATTTCCAATTTGCCTCCGCTCCAAGGGCTTCGAGGATGGCGCCAAAATGCCATGGAAAATGACAGCTTTGAAGGGAACCTTTCGGCATATTGACGGTATGCAGTTCAGAATGTGTGTTCTATGTTGTTAATTACTTCCGGGCAACCGGCCCATCTAACGATACGTAGTTCTTTGTTGAAATTTACTCAATTATTCAAGAACACGGCTTGGAAATTCTATGTTGATAGAGACTTCTCGAATAATTAAAAGACCAGGTAAAGGTCACGGGTATGACGGGAATCAGCAAGTTCCTGATGTTGCTTGTTGGAAAGCCGAGGGCCATGAGGCAGGATGCTACAGGTGCTGCTGGTGCTGCGCTACAGGAGTTGTTTGGTCCATCGATGCATGTGAAGATGAGCTGCGACGCGCGAGAAGTGATGAAACCCTCCAGTCCCAAGGACTTCAAGGTGCGCCCCTGGTCGCCACCTGGTCACGGGTTTGCACAGCATCTTTGGGGTGCAGGAGTTGTGGCTTGTGAATGGTGGATACCAGGGTACAACAGCAAGCAAAATGTGTTCCATGGTGGTTACACTGTGGGGCGATTGCTGTTACCATGGGGTCCAGTGAGGCCACCAAGCACAAGGGATCACCAGCCGCCAACATGCAAAGTGTCAGGCCTATCCCGTGTGTTGCCTGCGGTCAGGCGTGGCAGAGTTTTTTCGATGCCGTCGTAGAGGGCCAGTTCTATTTAAATGAAACTGTGGACGGTACATTGGATGGCTGCTGGGCTCGTAGGGCCGGTGACTCGTGGCGAATTGATGAGGTTGGGCTCCCGGTGGATGTAAGGCCAGCAGTACTGGGTAGCTGCTGTAAGTCGTGCCGCCTTGTTCTAAGTCGTGCCGTGTTCGTGTGCCCATGCGGAAATGGCAACTTTAGGTATTTTGGGGTTGAATTAAGTTTTATCCTTCCTTGTAAAAAGTTGTTCTTCTGTGGTGTGCCCGTGCGCACTAGCATTCCTAGACAGCATGTTTTCAACAAAGTCACTCCTCTTGTCCAAGCTGTTCCCTTTGCGGTGCGCCAGTAGCGCGGGAGCATTCCCGGGCCACTTGTTTTCAACATAGTGATTCCTCTTGTCCAAGTTGTCCCTTTGCGGTCCCGTGTGCGCAAGCATTCCCGGACCACTTGTTCTCAACATAGTCATTCCTCTTGTCCAGTCCCATGCGTGCAAGCATTCCCTGACCGCTTGTTTTCAACATAGTCATGCCTCTTGGGCGGGGGCTTGCCAGGGGTCGCGCGGCCCTCGCGAAAGGTCGCGCGGCCCTTGCGTAGAAGCTATGTTTTCATGTATGCCAAAATTTTCTTTTTGTAAGGTTGGTTCTAGATACAGTCCTGCAGGCCAAATGTCGTTTGGCAAAGCAGTGTGCCAGTAGCGCGCTGTCAAGTTTGCAGGTCAACCTGTTCATCTGTTGGGCAGCTAGGAGAAGTGTTCTGAATGCAGTGTGCCAGTAGCGCGCTATCAAGTTTGCAGCTCGAATGGTTCATCTTTTGGGCAGTACCGTAGAAGTGTTCTGAATGCAGTGTGCCAGTAGCGCGCTGTCAAGTTTGCAGCTCGACTTGATCACTTTTAGGGCAGTACGTAGAAGTGTTCTTAATGCCGTGTGCCAGTAGCGCGCTGTCCATTTTGCAGCTCGAATTGGTCATCTTTTGGGCAGCTAGTAGAAGTGTTCTGAATGCAGTGTGCCAGTAGCGCGCTGTCAAGTTTGCAGCTCGACTTGATCACTTTTAGGGCAGTACGTAGAAGTGTTCTGAATGCCGTGTGCCAGTAGCGCGCTGTCCATTTTGCAGCTCGAATTGTTCATCTTTTGGGCAGTTAGTAGAAGTGCTCTGAATGCAGTGTGCCAGTGGCAAGGGCACAAAAAAAACATGTCAAATCATGTCCCAAGATGATGTTTTTGGCAGTGTGCGCACAGTGTGCGGTCAATTTTCGTTGTTTTGGAGAATGTCAAAAGATACTTTGAACGTGGTGTGCCCACTGTGTTTTGCAAAATATGGGGTGACTTAAAACGCGTGGGGTGACTTAGAACGAGTGCACGTTGTTCCATGCAGTTTGGCTTGCCGTGGGCTGACTTAACGCGACGTGGGCTGACTTACGGCGCCCGCTCGTACAAGGAGCGATATTTAATCCATGAATGAAGTACTGATTGGATGTGATGATCTGAATTAGGACTGCTTAAGATACAATAAGCCTCGCAATGACATGACTTGTTGTTCAAACACCGGAGACAAAAAATCGAGGCTTCTCAATCTCGCTGGTGGGCGTAACAATTGCTCTACCCTCCTCACAGGCCACCCCCATCATGAATAACCTGGCCCAAGCTGGTTGATGATGGGATTGGTGGGTCGATAATAGCTGGTCTACTGACTTATTGATAATCAACCACTAGGTGTTAGTCTATGATAAATCCTTGTGAAAACATAGTGTATGATTCTCTGCAGTCATTGATTGCCAGCCCACGATAACTTATTGATTTTAGATGATGTTTATCAATTTATGATATCTTAGTAGGACCATGTACTGTAGTATTGATGATCCAGTTATTGACGATCCATGATGTTTGTGACCTTATAGCCGTTAGTGATGGCTCATCATCCAAAGACTGGAAAACACTGGAAACACACACCCCACTTGATGCATGGCATCGCCAGACCGGTATCTGAGAATCCTCACCAAACATGGTGATTTTCCATTGCTATTTTCAGCAAACGGCACTGGATTCTCCTTCGATGATCTATGGATGGCGATGCTCCACTTTTTGGTGAGATCCTAAGCGACCGCCATCTCAAGACGGTCATTTTTACGGATCACAGCACTATTCTTGACCACATTCATAGTCTGGATGGCTTATACCCACTAACTTAGGTTTTTAGTGTTTTTGGGATATGATTGATTTACCATATACCATGAACCGCCAAAACCAGGAAAAAGAAAGGTTGTTTACAACAACCAATTTTTTCTAGGTTATGTCTTGCAAAACCTGGTTGTTAACCCGTTACAGGCAAAAACCAGGTTTTCCCTGATCACCTGGGGGGAAGTAACACTGTTTCTTGACTTCCCAGGCTTGCGAACTAATCTCAAAAATCTTAATTGACTTGCGTCCCATAGTTTCACGAGGACCCAGGTTGCTCAGTTCCACTGCTTTTTTGTATCCCATTGATTTTTCTTCATTTGTTTGTTCAAGTACTTACCCCCACTACGTGTGGAAACTATGCAAGGCAGAAATCTGCAGTGTTTGCTAAATGATCGGGCAGACTTTTGCAATATTTTTGGCTTGTAGTCAAGACTATTCACGTTTGCCACTCAATGACCAATTCTGAGCAAGATTGGACATGAACTTGCAGATAGCTTTGGCAGGAGGAACAGCTCGCAACATCTCCATAAGCAACACTGAAAATTAGTAAAACAGTTGCATGCCGGTGAGAGAAGTGAACAAACATTCACGTTTTCGTTGGATGGCTACAATGTGCAAAGTGCGTTGTTGAAAACCATCACTTGGACACGTGGTACAAATGTAATACACACGCAAATTGATTCTGCAGGGAGGAGACAAGTTCCAAAGTAGAACCATGGCAGCGGATGGCTTGCTCAATCAAAAATTCCAACTAGGTCCCGGGACTCAGATCATCCTTTGTTGACTGGCGACAATATCTTTGTAGCATCACTTCTACTTTCCAGCAAGTCTGGCAGCTTTATTTGTTCAAGTCTGGCGCAAACAAACATGCATATTGTCAGTTTAGAATGTCAATAACCTGTCCAAGAAAAAGGAAACAATTCAAAGTGTGGTGATTTCCACTCTTCCTGCAAGTCACGTTTGTTTGTAATATGATGCTCTTTCCTAAGCCACTTGCGTTGGCTTATGTATATTTGCTTTCTGCATTGCTAGCACACACAAACCCATGATTTAAAACAGTCTGTCAGGAAACAAACTCTCTTTGCAGCATGACATTTGTCCAAGGAAAATGGTACGGCCATGTACGGCCCTACAAGCGATGATGAAGCTGATTGGAAACCACCGGTCGGAGAACCGCCAGCTACACATTCAATCAACCAATAAAGCATGTACGCGGTTATCTTGTTTCGTTTCATCGGTGCCGAATAAAGCCGTAAAATATGTTTTCTGATTTCGAACCTCCATGGCATTTCAAGAACATATATTCATTTATTATGTTTGCAGTGGTGTTGTGCAATCCATGTAAGATATTGCCAAAAAGTGTCAAAGACGTAATCTCACAATTACTATGCATGACAATGTCGATAGATACGCCCAAGACCAGGCAAGAGGACCATGTTTCCATTTTGCGCCCATTCAAGAGTCCAACATTGCATCACCTTGAAGCCAAGGAACTTTGTTCAAGTCCGAAATTGCAGGCCCAGTACAAGCAACATTGAAAAACAATTGTTTAAACAACTGTAGAACGAATTCACTGCTTGATGATATTTGCACTATTTGTAGTCACGGTTTCCTGTGAATTGAGAAAATTGAAGCCATCATGGAATGAACATGTTCTAGCATGTCTAGATAGGGTCCCACTTAGGACGCACTGCTCATTGACTTTGAACTCTCGATTCATTTGTTTGGGGGCCCAAACATCCCCAAACTAGGAGGCAAACAAGGAGGCAAATAAGTATAGTAGATTTCGAGGCAAGGCACTTCTAGTAAAACTGAGATCGTAAAGGCCATAGTTTGCACAAAAAAAAACAAAAAATCAAAAAACATATGATGTTCAAATTACGCCTAAATTACGTAAAACTACGTACTTGTCTACGGGTTTTTACGGGATATCTACGGGGTTTTTACGGGTTTTCTACGGGTCTACGTTTTTTACGGGTTATCCACGGGTAAAAACCTAGTTTTCAGGCTTGTGAGCAAATTTGGCATAAAGATGTATCAATAGTGATTAAACATGTGGAAGAACAGTTCAAAAAAGCTTTCATCGCACCTTGGACCCCAGGCAGTTTTAAGTTTAAGGGAAGTAATGAATGTGCAAGCGTGAGCATTGGAACGTTCTGACTCAACAGATTGCCTTTTTTCTGATTCCAGAGTCTTTCGTATCCTGCCTTTCACAAAATGGTCCTCCATGCAATGCAATCACAAAGTAATATTCCGTGTTGAGTTTGCAACTATGGAAACCGCTGTATGCTATGCCAACGCTTAGCGCAATCGAAGTCTTTTGAGACAAATTCCGCCCCATGTTTTAACATTAGCTGCAAAGTGCAAAAACATGATTTCGTAACGTATTCCCAGATTTAGTTTACAGTGCCTGTCTCAAATGCCTTGTCTTGGCCGCTGTGATTGCTCTACTTGGTGCAGCAAAATCAGAAACAAAATATTATGTTGTGTGTATTGCCTGTTTGTTGCAATACAGACTTTTACATGTGAACGATCTTTGCGTGTTTTGTTTGTGAAGAAAAACTTCTGCTTGGTACAAGCTGTGGAGTTTGGAACATGTGCTTGCATGGTTGTTGGTTTGAGAATAGATAAAGGAGCAACAATGAGCAACATATTTTTTACGGGGTTGGAAGACCTCGACCAAAACCAACTTGTTGAAGTGGCAAAGGCAGTTCACAGGAGTAGCAACAACAGGAATTGATAGTTGACATGGTATTTGTGCTTTGGATATGTGTAGAATATTGTGGTGACCGGCGGCCAAACCCCAAACAGTCGGGAAGCAGGCTTTACAGTAATATTTGCCCACAAACCAACAAGCGGGCTAATGTGTCATGAAAGAATAGTGGATGATTTTAGCAGACAGGATCATCTCATGTTTCCCGTATTAGCCTTGTTTTTCAAAGACCTGAGTAGTTGCCGATTTTTTTGCTGAGACCAGTAAAGAACACTTGTCACCGAACACAAGCATAAAATGTACAGAGTCATAGACTGTCATGAATGAAAACCAGAACTCATCCGATGATGTTCTTGACAGCCCGAGGAAGTAACACCGACTCACGAATTAGTTTTTGAATCGTTGTCTACCAAGCGAAGGAAAGTAGTTTCAGAACAAAGTCGTGAAAGTTGCTGAAAGGTACTACTTACGACGCAAACTCTCTTGGAAGGAGTCGGCAATAGATGAGTTAGGAAATCGGAGGGTTTCGTGGCCACATTTTGACAATGGCAACGTCAGGAATGTCTTCATCGATCTCTTTAGCAACATACCCAGTCAGCCGGACACACTGGATTTGAAATTTATGAACCGGTGGGATGACAAGAAAATAATAGTAGTCGGAATGCCCAAGTACTGGCAGTAAAGCACGTCGAGAATCTGTGTATTTGAATCAACCTGCATAAGCTGTTTGCAGGTGCTTCCTAAAATGTTCCAACCACAAAGCAAATACAAAAGAACTCCAATTGAACTAGCAAACCAAGGTCCCGAGTGACCAACTGGACTGCAGAAAGGCATCACATACATGCATGTGTAAAAATCATCAAAGCAAAAACAGATCATGCAGAATATGTGGCTGGTAGCCACTCAATGGTTTGAGATACTTGTTCTTTTCTACGTATCGGGAGTAAAAGTATTTGAAAAAACAATATAATTTGTAGACATATGGCTTACTCAGCCTCGCCATAAACCCAAAAACCAGGTTTTTACATACCATGACTAAAAAACCAGGTTTTTCACTGCCTTTTTTCTGAACTTGAGGAATTTAGGGTTGCAAGCTTTAAAACCTGGTTTTGCACAAAAAACTTTTATTTTTCTCTCAAAGGCAGCTCCTGGTAACCACTAAAAATATTTTTTTAGCAAGGGATCTATAAGCCACCAAGTAGTGCAAGATGATTATTTGGACCTCACCAGGGTAAAACGTGAGTTGTACCAAGTTTGGATGGACCATCATCTGCAAAGATGGCAAGTTGACTTGTGATCTTGCAGGTTTGTGGTCACATCGGACATTTCTACATGTACGGGTGTTTATTGTGTTTCCATGTGGCCACCAAGCAACCAAAACCCAGCACTTTGATCACGATCGTGGGGTTTCTTTCACCTATGGTCCCATGGTTTGTCAGGGGCAGGGGTGAGATGTCATGTATTTTCCATTTCTCTTTCAATAATCTGCAAAACGTATAGATGTGAACACAGATATGAAACACGCATGCGGGGAAACCTTGCATCCTGGATGCCACGATGTACGGATGGATAAAAGATATGCAACACCAACATTTGCAGATGCTGTTTTGCAGATGAAATGGCTGCATTCAGTTGAGTCATGAAAAGAAGAGCATAGAAGAACAACAACTGCTCAGGTAATGGTGGCTCATAGTGCACATTGGTAGGCAATAGATGGTAGTCAATGGTGATCAACAGTGCTCAATGGCGGTTAGTGCTGGTTAGTGGTTGCAGCAATCATTGACATCATGATCAACCATCAATTGAGGAGTATATGGATAGACCATCTTTTTTGGAGACGCTTAGGTACTGCCACTGGAGCATGTCTGACAAACCGTCGACAACTCTGACGGTACCGACTACATGGTAAGCCAAGCTGGGCCCATCCTAAGTGCAATTGTGAGAATGATTGAAATACCACGACAATGGATCGAACAAGGCATTTCTTTTGATTTTTTCCCCTCAGTCCTTGGAAATGACCCGTCGTTAGGTTGGCATTTAGCAGATGGTGGCAGATTACCTGCGGGAGAGTTGGCGTTCACGCAAACCTTTCACGGACGATTTGGGAACCCGATCGAATGTTTGGTGTGCCTTGGCGCTGCAGAGACATCACCCACCTGCCCGTATCATCGCGTATCCGTGTCATAGTCGTAGCATGTGGTGGTATTACGGACACTTCAAACATTAGCCTCGAAAATTACCATGACAATGACACAAGAAATGCAATTGGTAGGAGTAGTAGGAATAGGCGTCTTCGTCGTCGTGGTCGTCGTCGTCGTCGTCGTCGTCGTCGTCGTTGTTGTTGTTGTTGTTGTTGTTAATGTTATTGTTGTACCAGTAGCAGTAGCAGTAGCCGCAGTAGCAGCAGTAGCAACAGGAGTTGTAGTTGTAGTTGTCGGTGCAAAGCTGTCGTTGTTGTTGAAGCAGGTAATAATAGTTTCTGTCAGGCTGTCGGGTGGTACTAAGATGGAGTAGGTAATTGTATGTTTTTAAACGTAGCAGGTAGTAGGTAGCAGTAAGCAGTAGTAGGTACTAGGTAGTGGCAGTGGTACCGTAAGCATAGTAGCAGTAGAGGGTGTAGGAGGTATCGGTACTAGTAGGTGGCAGGAGTGTACTATAGTAGGTGCACTGTAGCAATATTGGCAGGGGTAGTATATAGCAGTATTCGTTGTCGAGTGGTGGTGATAGTGGTGGTGTTGGGTGGTGGTGGTAGTGAAAGGCAGTGGTGACAGTCTTCATAGAGATGGAGTGATGGAACGAGAATACCCGAATCCGTCTCGGCACAGAGGACAAACAAACCAGGATTCCTGAACCCAGGTTTGAAAAGTGAAGATTGAATTGTTGATTTGAGATTGCTTTATATAGACAAACGCGCGGTGTTCAACCATCATCCCAGTGTTTCAATGCTCGCAATACTTTGATCAACTACTGGAAAGCCCAGATCGGAAGACGAATAGTGAAGGCTGAGTGGTCGCTGAGTTCCCTCTTTGTCGCACTTAGGTACCTCAAGCATTTGGAGTTAGACGATTGCCCATACCTTTTGGCTCTTTATGCCTACATGCCGATGGATGAAGAAGAAGGCTCCCAGCTCATGGGATGGGATTAGGGACTTGATCACCGGCCATGGCATGGCGAAAGCCCAGCCTGAGTTTACTAAGTGGTTTCTCAAGGCATCGGGGTACCCCGAGTTATCATCCGTAGTGAACCATTTTGTGTAATGAACCCATCTTTTTGTGGGGTTCCCTTTTTTGGAGAAACCACCTTATTTGTACTTCATGGACTGCCAGACTTTGAAGGTGTGAAATCTTTCTGGTTTTGCTTTGAACATGATTTGCGCCAGAGCATGGCTTTTCATCATAAAGTGGTATCACCCAAAGCCATGAGACTCCATTGAAATTTGAGATGTAGATGTGGGTCATAGCCAAATATCACCAAACATGGGCAGGTGAAGGTTCCAACTGGGAACGCTCCTATTATGTTTAGAATCTTCAAGATAGTTTCTATCCGCAAGCAACTGACAACAAATGTTAGGAATAACATTCATTGAATCAGGTCCTTAAATCTTCTTAAGGGGTGTCCTGAACCAAACTCCTTTTTGGTGAGGGGACAATGATAAGCTGGCAGCCGCTCGAAAATCACCAATATGTTTCAATAATTTTCCTAGCGAGTTCCCTTCAAACTAGCATGTTTTTTTCATGGGAACATGAAACCAAGCCAGATTAGATCTTCAGAACACGATAGACGTGAGAGTTGCTGAAAAACGGCGAGCACGGGATTTGCAGAGACGCAGCAAAAACATGCCGTTGATTGGTACGATAGCCGTTTCGAGCGTGTGTACCAGAGTTCTTGGTAAAGGGCAAGTGTATCCCTACCCTTCCAGTCACCTCTATAGTAGGTAACCAGCTGGTTTATACCATTGTTGTTTAGGGCCAGTTACCCACCATAGAGGTAACTGGAAGGGTAGGGTATGTGAAACGTACCCCATGAAACTAGCGTCAATGCCCTGGGAATTTGAACTCCTGGACGGTGTTGATGGCCAGGCAGTCGCGAGCAGGTCTTCAGTAGGCCGCAGCTCAGCCGTCGGGCTGATTCATAGTCGGTTTTGTGACATTGTTTGGATAGTGGATAGTTCATGATGGTTGATAACTGGTTGGTGGTTTCAAACATTTCTTATTTTCACTAGTAATGATTGACAAATGGTTGGTTGACTGATATTTTTCGTAGGGGTTGAAACCACCAACAGGTTATCCTAAAAGTCGTTGCTGAGAAAATCTCTAGCAACTTTCATCATGTCGTTGAATCAAGAATGAGGATTTTGAACCTACATCAACTCTTGAGAAACTTTGTCAGTCTCATCACACTTTCTGGGGACAGAAATCTCTTGGTGGTGTAAAGATACTAGTTTCCGAATAGATTGCGGACTAGGCATTCGTAGTGGGAACAGTTGCGACACGCGCGTATATCACAACAAGTTGCTCCAGGGAAAATCAAAATAATTGATCAAAGATACCCTGTCAGGATCTTTTGGGCAACAAAAATTCAAAGCACTCATGTTGGCGAAATTCAACCATAACAATGAGGATTTGGTATTACAGTGTACCCATTAGAATCAATTTGCATGAAATGTACGGGTTTCAATTGTGCAAAGAAATCACGGTACAGATTCCTGCAAACTCATATCATGGCAGTGCACGCTTCGTCGACCATTGAGGCGGTTGTTATGAGCTGTGGCCAACATCACGTGGACTCAATCAATGGACTTGTTTAGCCATCAACTATCATTCTCAACATGTCTCAACAAAAAGAAAGATCAACAAAACTGCATAGCTTAAGCTAGTCTGAACAAATCATCCACATCTCTCATACTCGTCACTCCTTGCTATGAGTCGTCACTCGTTCCGACCTTCCCCCAGTCCCTGGCCCTGCTAGGCTCAGTACACGGCTGAACCAAGTGATCGCAGAGATGGCGTCGGAGTATGTGCCTGGTCATGGTAACCATTTGGGACCAAGAGACCCATCCGGCCATCCGGCTCATTCTAATGTACTGTATAAACATGCTGCATCCTATAGTTTCATATCATCAGGGATGGTATATCATCATAAATATTCATGTGTTTGATTCAAAACTATTAGTTGGATTATGAATCATACGAATGTTGTTGCATATCTATAGATAGATCACTATGCTTTTGGTAATACCATCCTCAAGTGATACTCATACACTGTGTATGTAATCAACCAATATCAGCCAACAATCCGACATCTATTTTGGGGGGTTCCCCATTTCGGTGTATTCTGTCATTTAGCATCCATCCTGAAACAGGGATATACCACTCATTTCCTACACTGAAAAAGTGGTCTAACATTAATGGGCATTTTCCCATAATTAGTGCTTTTCAATTGGGTTGAAAACGCCAACCAAATAATCTGAAAAAAAAACTATCAACAAAAACAACATAAACAAAAAAGTAATACTATCTAAAAAGCACACATGATTCCTTGCATCATCGCATCGATGATCGACAACGCCGTTCTTTGACAGTGATTCTGCCCGTTCACCGTTGTTAGAAAGGGTTCCTGCACAGCTGTTGTATTGAATGAATCGCAATCACAGACATATCTACAAGCACTCCCCGCTGTGGCTTGACTCAATTGAACCAACAGTTGTTCATTGTTCATTCTTCCAGTTGAGGACTATCTTGTATTGCATCTTCTTAGAGATCGAGCTTTGAGTGAGCGGCGAATTTTTTTAAGGGCTGAGCAGTGATTGCTGGGGGTGAAATCTGTCTTTCTTTAGCTCCTCTCACGCCACGGCCGGGGGGTGCTGCTTAGACAAGACCGCTGATGGTTTCAAACATTTTGCTGATTTTCCCAAACGTAATTTGTCAACAATTGGTTGACTGATATTGTTCATAGGGGTGGTGGAACCACCAACCAACTATAATCAATTAAGCATTAAAACCACTAGTAACCATTATAATCATTGGTTTGACCATGGGTTGAAACCACCAATCAGTCATCCACTCCACTTGGTTACCAACTGCCAAGCGCATTGCGGTGCTCCAGCGGTCGCTACCGGTCCCGGTTCCAAGGTGTACTATGCGCCGATGAGGCGCCAAATCAAATACCATCCATGACCAGTGAGCGGACACGGCTCCAGAGTTTTCGGGCCGAAACCGCCGGCCGAGACATCGCGCTGTCCGCCGCAGACCAGGGAAAGCTGAGATTTGTTGCTGAGCAAAGTTGTGAAATAGCAATTTAAGTTAGCATTTAAGTAAGCTCTTGTTTATAAGTTGTTATCCATTATATTTGATTATGTACTTTTTTTGTGTTTATCATGATTAGTTGTTTTTTTTAATGACCATTGTTGTTTGCCTTTGTGTACCACCTCCTGTATGAACTAGCTTCCTCTCAGCATGCTTTCCCGTGATCAAGCATTGCTCGTTGACCATTGTGAACTCAGAAGTTGGAACGACCATTCTTCGGCGATTCTGCCGGTGGAACATCTACAGTTTGATGTACTTGGATTCCAATGTGGTCCGTTGCTATGTAAAGTTTTTTGGTGACAGAAGGAGAAAGCTTGCACGTGTCCATCTCCACACGCACTCGCAGGAAAATCATCTTGAAAGCGCCTAGTTGGCAACATCCAAGAGTTGCTCTGCGGTGGACAGTGTCCATGGTGCTTCCAACCATCAAAGAACGACCCTTGCAGATCCTGCCACAGGGTTTATCTAATTCTCCTGCACGTGACAAGGAATATGCTTGTCAATGCACAGATCTTTCAAAGCTCACCGCGGGACAGATGCCCAACGGATTTGAAAGCACAACGTCACATTGACTGCATTTCGATAGATGATCAAACAGATTGATTATGATTAATATTTGCCATGGTGGCATACACACACAGATATATATACATATATATATATTTACATATATCCTAATGTATGCCCATGTTTGTTACCAATGCTTCAATAGTTGTGACCATCTTGCTGCACCCAGTATGCATTAAGAATTGACACAGGCTGCATTCTTCCACACTGTGAGCTGTTTGCTATGCACAGATCTGAGTTGCTGTGTACCAGGGTTGGTTGTTGGTGCGTACCCGGGAAAAGATCTGGGTTATGTCCCCACATTTCTGTGTAACCTGGCATGGACGCTGGCCTTGCGCGAAGTCGACGTGAGTCTGACGTGAGTGATAAGCCGTAGAGATGGATATTCCCGCCCTTCGTTTCCACCTCGGCAATAGGACTTGCTAACAACTGGTGGTTGATAAATGTTGATAATGGCAAGAGTTCTGCAATCACTGATGTTTGAGATATTCTTGGACCTACCGGCATTGGGTGTCAGCCCCTGCAATGTTCTGTTTGGATACTGTGAATGATCCAAAAGGTTCAATATGTTCAAAAAACATGTAATGTTTTAAACGTTTAAACATGATGTTTAAAATGGACTACTGTACTGCTCGTATCCCAATTTAACGCTAAGGTTTCTTGGAGACTCGTTGGCATCACCGTGAATGAGTACCGTACTAGGGTTTGGGTGCTGACAAAAATAGCTCACGGATACAGAGAATTGTTTAGTACAAAACTTGGACAACCATAATTTGTCATGCTAAACCAGTAGTATAGATTCATTTAGAATTATTATTAGCATTATTACCCACTAAATTATCAGCCATCACCATGAAAAACGATGATTGACCATCATTCATTAGCCACTATTCACCATCATCAACCATCATCAACGGAACCACCAACAGAACCTTCACAACTTCCTTTCCATAGCAATATTCCACCTGCTCATGCCCTATCATGGATCGTCCTGAACTATCATGGCAACCAGAGGGCCCCCTTTCGGACCTCCAGAATGGTACAATGCGAAGCCGCGAGAATCCGTGACGGTCCAATTCATCAAAAGTTGGTGAAAAGGCACTGTTGGTACATTTTTGGGTGACCAATGGCGACCACAGCGACCAGAAGCATTTCACAGAGTTTACTCAGCAAAATGTTTTGCAATGAACTCTATCAAACAACGTTCAAATTGCGTAGGATCGTGTATTCGAAAAGATCTAGATACCTCATGATACCTCCATTCTCCATTTCATACGCACTGCTGCTCAAATTTGAAGCTGGCCAAAAGCCACGTGATCTTTGCGCGGCCAATGCCCTAGGTTCAGTCTTCTCACCACTGCGACACGGGTGTGAGTGTCTCCAGCGAATTTGTTGCTAATTGGCTTGATGAAAATGGAAGAAATACATAGAGATACCATCAACCACCGTTCTTCTCACCCATGAACAGACCAGTTGGCAAGGTATGAGAACACCGGAACAAGTCATGACAACAAACCATCAATGAGGGAGATCTTCAGTGAGGTTTCCGCTGTTGGGTCTTGACTCACACCCCATTTTCTACAGAAGAATCGAAGACACGACATGTTTCAACGCATGCTTGATTCAAGGGCGTTTCATCGCCACATTTCTGTGTAACCTGGCATGGACGCTGGCCTTGCGCGAAGTCGACGTGAGTGATAAGCTGTAAGAGATGGATATTCCCGCCCTTCGTTTCCACCTAGGCAACAGGACTTGCTAATAAGTTGTGTTTGCTGCAAGCCTTTTGCAATCATTGATGTTTCAGATATTGCTAGAACTACCGGAATTGGGTGTCAGCCCCTGCAATGTTCTGTTTGGATAGTGAGAATGATCCAAGGGGGTTCCATATGTTCAAACATAAACATATTGGTTGAAATGGACAACTGTACAACTCGGATCCCAGTTTATCACCGATATTGTTTGGAGAGTGGCTCGCAACCGCTATGAATGATAGGGTTGTCCAGGGCTTGGGTTGTGTGCACCACATCAGCTTACACTAGCCCTTTTGAAACTTGAATAAAACGCAAATAAAAAGCAAAAACAAAGGAAACACACAATGCAACACTGAAAGCACTCACAAAAACACGAAGCAAAAATAAAGCAAAATAAATGGGTTTTCCAAAAGCGGAAAAAAGGGTGAAAAAAAACAACACGATTATCAAATGCACAAAAATTGCAAAGTAAAAGCAAATAAAGAGCAAACATCAGTGTTTTGCATTTTGGTCTTGCTTGTGTGTTTGCTTTTTATTTGCTTGTTTATTGCTTATGACTTTTACCCTGGTTGTTTGAGTTGCTTTTCGGTTTTGCTTTTTATTTGCTTTTTCCATCTTTTTTTTCAAGTTTGTTGATTTCAAATCTAAGCTGAGGTTTGGTTGACATAAGGCTTGGGGTGCTTCCATGGCTCACGGATATGGAGAATTGGTTCGATACGTGATTGAACACCCATAGTTAATTAGTTATGGTGAACCAGTAGTATAGATCCATTGAGCACTACAATTATTACTCCCCCGCAGTTTATCATGTGGCGGGAAAAAAAAGTTGGTTCTATGTTAGTTGGTTTTTCAGCATTTGACGAGGGTCCTGGCCGTGTTCTATGTTAGTGTGTTTTTGGTGGTGGTTTTGTGTCCTGACATGTTCGGAATTTTTCCCGTTTTGGTGTTAACCTAGAACCTGATTTGCTGCCGTTTCGACTTCATGGGAAGTTCCACGTTAGTGCGCTTTGACTCAGCGCCGTCATGGAGCCTGTGCAAGATGAGCCTTCGACCCCCAAGGACAGGGCTGCAAGTTCCATGTTAAGAGCAAAAATACAATCTTGGTACAACATCGACCTCATTAACATAGAAGCTGAAGCCCGGTTTCAGGAGTACAGAGGTGGTTACTTTTCAAATCATGTCACCACATGACCATGCTCCAGGTTCCATGTTAGCAGCTATGGGGGGAGCATGCTTGAATGGTTAAGCAGTATCTTTAGAAATCTTTCTTCTCTGATTCAGTGAAACAAAGCTGGTTTGTAGGTTCCATGATAGGTGGATTTGGACTCCCTAGGCCCGCAATGATCGCAGGTATCGCTGGAAACTGCCTTGGAGAGGTTGATGGATCAAGAAGACTTGCTGGAGCCGGCCACTCGGCCAACATTTTCTATGGGGGCCACTGTTTTGCATGGTTTTTCAAGTCAAGCATGTATTCTTCAGGTCTGAGAAATAGATTGCTAACATGGAATCCATCTTTGGCAGTGGGATGAAGGCATTTGTTGTTGGGTGCCATGTTGAGCCAACACGAATGAGCTCAGACCTAAGGCAGTGCGCGTCTGGGGAAAAACGTCGCCTGCTTTGACTCCACACCGTTCAAGGAAAACGAAATCCACTGGTGTGATGTTCCTGGAGAATGGACAGCCATACATCCATTGGTGGCCTGCCACAAGGAAGCCCATTGACTTAGGGAAGTTCCCGCGACAGTCTGTGCAGCAGGCTGCCAACTGGTGCAACAAGGCCTCTTTGGACACCCTGGGATTAGTTCTGTTTTAATCGTTGCAAACCATTGTGGGGTTCCATGTTGACATATCTCATTGGTTCGAGGAGGAAATTTTCTGGAAGTTGTTCCCAAGTCACATACAGTACCTATGTTGCTTCGGGCATGTTCCAGGTTAGCTGCCTAGGAGATGCGTAGTAATCTATGTACATTTATTTGTGATACATATATAATAAGGGTAAAAGTGTTTTAGAAAACATGCCCTGGGCAGGCACCAAAGATTGTTTCAGACTTTGTGCAGTCTGAGGGTCAGAGCTGCCTGTTTGGGACCGAGACCTCCGTGAAGGTTTCAAGCGGCTATTCTGGGTTACTTGGTTATCTTACGATGACACAAGTGCAACTAACAAAGAACTGGATATTCTTTTCATTTTCACCTGGTAACCTTGGTGCCCTGCTACCACATGCACACTAACACGTGGCCTGAAACGCGCCAAGGATTGATGCAACAGCTAGAGCATGGAAGGTGCTGGAACGCAATGGCGTCCAGCCAACCTGCAACCTTGTTCCTTGTCAAAGCTGGTGGTTGATCTTTTAGTTGTGTTCCACTAGCAGGTTCCATGTTAGGTATGCACGAAGCCAAGTTAGGAACGTTTCATTGTGATTACTGTAAGTGCCATTGATTTTCCCTCACTTTTCACACAGTATCAGATGCAAGTCCAGGTATCTGCCTGTGATTCCAACCGGGAAGTACAGAGTGGATTGTTGAAGGACAAGTTCTTCGGTGACGAATGCATATTCACAGATGAGTCTTGTCTTGCTAGTAACTTTTCACGTGACTCCCACCTGTACAAAAAGAAGTCTTTATGTAGTAGTTTTGAATGCTATGTTAGTTGTCCTATACCCAGTCATTACGTTTGGGACAAGCAAAATCAGGTGATGGATTTCGTGGATCCAGCTACGAGGAAAAAGCTGCAACAAACCGAGAATGTCGAGGACATCAACCGTGTACTGGATCAACCTTCAGTGCAGTGGCTGGATCGGGCCAGATGCCTTCGTCATCCGTTCCGCGAGGGCGGATGCAGGATTTCAACCGATTCAGACTTCGATACCTGCCAACAATTAGTGCAAGATTTTAAGGTACAGTTTCAATTCATGTTCCCTTTCCACCAAACCATCATGTTCCATGTTCCATGTTAGAAAGCATCGGGAAAGAAGGGCGGTATACAATGATAAAACGGTTCAACTAGTATGCTTTACCCAACCATCAAATGGGTACCGGAGCCCTTGGCCCCCGAAATCATTCAAAAATCATCACTTTTGAATAAAGACTTTAAACAAAAAAAAACAAAGATCAAAAAACAATGTTGGATGATCCAGCTCCAATCCACGTTCGGTTTCCACCCAACCAGGGTCCAGGTTCCATGTTAGCAGCCATGGGGGAGATTGGGGGAGCTAGTGGAGAAAGGAGTGCGGTATGCTAAAAAGGATTTAATGGTTCTACTTGTATGCTGCACTCAACCATCCAATGGGTCCCCGAGCCCTTGGCCCCCAAAATCATTCAAAATCATCACTTTTGAATAAAGACTTTAAACAGAAAAAAAAGGATCAAAAAACAAGGTTGGATGATCTAGTTCCAATTCATTTTTCCTTTCCACCAAACCATCGTGGGTCAGGTTCCATGTTAGGGGTCATTGCCATCTGGGTGGGGCACGGGAACAACACCCCCTGGCTAATGATATTGGCTGACCAATACCCATGACCATTCCAAACAAATATACAGATGCTTATGGCCACCTTCGTTGTGTGCGTTGGGTAAGAACATGCTTTTTTGCTAGGGGATTCCTCCAGATCATGCCCCACTAACGTGGAACACATCTCATCTTCCTGGGTTCCTGGGCCAACTTAGGAGATTGCTGGAGTGACCTGCACTGATGACAGTGCGGCAGGATCTCGCCGTGAGAACTGTGGAAAGGAACGAAGAGCCGCTCTGGTCTACTGGAGGCTATCAAAGTTTAGTTTTCTTGTTTAGTTTGTTTGGAATGGCTCTTGTTACCATTTTTTAAAGATCTATATAATATATATTGAACCAAAGATTGTTAATGACCAAACATGTTCGTAGGTAGATGTAAACCAAGTGCCATGTTAACAACTGCTGTATGACTGCCCTGGTGCAGATGGCATTGCGCTAAAGCTACCAAATGCCTAATCAACGAGAACGTGACGACCGGTGCCATACATCATCTTTGCACGTCCACTTTCTCAAAAGATGACCAGTTCGATATGAAAGTTATCTTTACAGCGCCAGAAGACAGCGGGTATGGAGCAATCCGCCGCTGCAGAGGATGGACCTAATCTTAGTTGTTTGCCCCCCAACCCTCACAGGCCCCAAACAAACCTTTGGATTTCAAATGCGATTCGGTATAATAGCTAACATGGAAGCTCATGCACTGCCTCGTTCGACATGTTTTTCCCCAAATGGTTTGCCCGCCTACAAATGAGGACAATTTGTCTCCGACGCTCTGCCGGCAAGTGGATCCGTGACCCTCAGGAGGTCTACGACCATCTTCGTTCAGAACTCATGAAATCACAGGTCGGCATTGAGGACATTTTCTGGTGCAAGGATCCAGACATGTGCCTTGACCACTTTTAATGTGTTACTATCATGGAATTCACAATTGACGTGATATGTCAATACTGATTGAAAAGAAATGATGCATGTGAAACAACCTCCTCATTCCAAGGAATGCATTCATTTCATTTCTGCGCTTGACAAGGCTATCCGATGAGAGACGAAGATTCGCAACTTCACAGCGTCCATACGCAGAGACATTTGAGAATCTTGGCAGTCGTGTTGGGAGTTGGGAGCACTTGGCACATCCAAAGTTCCAAAACACTGAATTGCTTTCTTGCTGTTGGTTCCACCAATGCATCACTCAGATGCCAGGTTAGCGTGTTGATTCCCCATGAACCCAAACATCCAACCAAGGGAGATGTTGACGACCAACGAGAAGGAGAACCTTCAATACTGTTGGGAGAGTCTGCATAAGGACTGGGCTGGATTTTTTGGTGCACAAGTAGCATACACAAGACTTCATTAACATGGCACGTGAAGGGGTTGCAACACTTGGTAGAGGTAACTCTCATTCTACACACACTGTAATTGTTTTTATCTTTGCAAACCCATTGCTATGTGTGTCTCAAATTTGGTCGCCACATTCCATTCTTGGCAGGAACCTGGGATCAAGGACCATCCCAACCTTTGGGTTGGTGTGCCGCAGCAGAAGGGCAAATATGCAAAGTACACCTCGAAGAACAGGACCTGTGTTTCGTTATGAGAACCTAACATAGAATCCAATGAGTGATCTTGAAAGCCTGTCGCCATAGAACCCAAAAAAAAACATTTCTTCAGATTTGATATTACAATGATCCCAAGCCTTTCAATACCATGCAGCGTGCAGGACACTGAGCACCCTGACAACGGTTGACACCCAGTGGCACGCCGATTCCTTTCGGTGGCTTATTGGAGCGGAAAAGCTTGCGGCCATGGGCTTCCCCGTCGTGCCATCGATCGCAGAAATCTACGGAACTGAACCTCAGTTTTCAAATTTTACCAAATTTTGACCTGTACTACAGCTCCTGCTTCGTGCGGAGGACGTTCACAAGAAGATATCTTGTAGACCAGTGTGACATTAACATGGAACCGGGGAATTAAGAACCACACTGACATGGTAAATTGTGCATTGGACATGTTGATGTTTTTCATTCCCATTGTTTTCATGTAAGGGTTTTGCAAAGCTTATGCAGCTATACCCAAGGACGTCATGCCTCTTCAACATTGGACATCATTGCACGAACGGGCTGGCAACTCCCAGCATTTACCAAACAGTGCACTTTGGCAAAAACAAGCAGCTATAGTACAGTTTTTTTGATAGGCTGTCTACCCTCTGCTCCAATGGCAGAATTAAGTTTTTGTTTTGGTTGCATTGGGTTCCATGTTGATAACAGTTTTTCCATTTCCCATAGCTTCCAGGCAATGGTCGTTCTTGCAGTGTTGGCCTCCCTGGAATTCCACGATCCTTTTGGAGTCCCTCCGAGTTTGAGCCATGAGCATCTCATTATTCCCGTTCAAGCCAACGGACTTTGCTTTTGGTCTTGCATCTACTTGGTATGCCATGCTGCGCCACCAGCCATTATTGGTTGGTTCAAGAGACCACGAAACGCGCAAGGATTTCCTCAAGGGACGGACATCGACCTGGAGAAGAACTTGGTCTTAGAGTGGGCAATGCAGTTTCATGATATGCCACATGATTGTTCTGAACGGATCAGACGCGGACATTCCGCAGAGCACCCTGATATTGAATCTTGGCATTTCTGATGTTCCAAACATTCTCGCGTACCCCCAAGTAACATTCAAAAACCAATGAAGGGTTCCATGTTAGTATCTGAGAATATGTTCTGGGGGAAAAATCAAGAACCAGTGCTGGATTTATGAACTAGAAAAAAATACAATCCCTGGTATATGCTAGTGATAATGCTCTTCATAGTTTGAAGGGTCCTCAAGCCTTCAAAGCTCATTCCATAGATTCATCACCAGAAGTACAAAAAACATACTGAGCGTATATCTGGTTCTATGATAGTGATCAATTGGTGCCACAACTGATCCAAGGAATGGGCGGCAAAGCGTTTCCGAATCACGATAGCTGTGATCACTGGGCAATGCCAAGCTGGTTCTTGTGCTTCAATGGTGTTCAACAAGGACGAACCTTCTCCAGCGATGGAGACCGTGTGGCTTTGGAATCATGTGTCCAAGGACGGGTCAGACGGCCCAGGAGCACTTCATTTTTCCTTGGTGTCCAGGGTGTCTGGTTTTTTGCTATGACAACATTTTTCTATTCAAAAGTCTGGTGGGTATCGATTGTGTTTTCGGGTTGCCGCACGGTTGATCAACAACGTACGTTGGACGCTGAGGAATCATGGTATGACTTCCTTTCGACGGATGACACAGCCAGCGAGGAGGAGGCCAGCCACCAACTATCAAATGGGGTCCCCCTCACGTTAGCTCCCAAATCGTTCAAAATCAACACTTTTTAATAAAGACTTTGAAACAAAAAAACAGGGATCAAAAATCAAGTTTGGAAGATAAGGTTCAAGGTGAAACCCACAGTTTGTTCCTCGCAAACCATGATCCAAGTTCCATGCGTTCCACGTTAGCAGACATGGGGGGCGAAGGGGGGCCACATTGGAGCCACATGGGAATGTTAAAACCCTCATTGAAACAAAACTGCCAGGGTGGAAAGGCTGCAGAAGAAGAAGCTGGCCCACCCGACCACGCCAACGAGGCAGCTGGATGGGCTGGGCCTGGGTTGGTGAAGAGCTACCGAGTCCACGCGCTTCTAGTTTCAAAACGTGTTGCAGGTGCCAGGTTAGTGACATTCATATATATATATATATATATGTTCATATGATGTTCCAATCAAAACGAATGATATATGCAACCATCAAATGGGGTCCCCCTCACATTAGCTCCAAAATCGTTCAAAATCAACTTTTTTTAAATAAAGACTTTTAAACAAAAAAACAGGGATCAAAAATCAAGTTTGGAAGATACGGTTCATGTTGAAAGCCACACTAACCATGATCCAGGTTCCATGGAATCCACGTTAGCAAACACAAGTGGCCAAGAGGAGACCAACAAACGGGACATATGGAAATGTCGAAACCTTCAATCAAACAGAATGGCCAGGGTGGAAAGGCTGCAGAAGAAGAAGCTGGCCCACCCGACCACGCCAACGAGGCAGCTGGATGGGCTGAGCGTGGGTTGGTGAAGAGCTACCGAGTCCACGTGGTTCTAGTTTCAAAACGTGTTGCAGGTGCCAGGTTAGTGACATTCATATATATATATATATGTTCATATGATGTTTCAGTCAAAATGAATGATATATGCAACCATCAAATGGGGTCCCCCTCACATTAGCTCCAAAATCGTTCAGAATCAACACGTTTTAATAAAGACTTTGAAACAAAAAAACAGGGATCAAAATTCAAGTTTGGAAGATAAGGTTCATGGTGAAACCCACAGTTTGTTCCTACCAAACCATGATCCAAGTTCCATGCGTTCCACGTTAGCAGACATGGGGGGCGAAGGGGGACCACATTGGAGCCACGTGGGAATGTTGAAATCCCCATTCAGAAACAAAAACAAATTCATAATTCATAATATTGTACCCCATGCAGCCGCCAGGGGGAGACGACTGCGAACGGACACGGTGCCCCAAACCATGCGGACGAGGCAGCTGGACGGGCTCAGTGTGAGTTGGAGCGGAGCTAGTCTTGTAAATACTGGGTGCAACTCACATTCCAAGTGCCATGTTAGTAACATGTATATGTGACAGTTCCAGTCAAAAGAATGATATATGATTTGATGATATATGCAACCATCAAATGGGGTCCCCCTCATGTTAGCTCCGAAATAGTTCAAAATCAACACTTTTTAATAAAGTCTTTTAAAGAAAAAAAACAGGAATCAAAAATCAAGTTTGGAAGATAAGGTTCATGGTGAAACCCACAGTTTGTTCCTCCCAAACCATGATCCAAACCATGATCCAAGTTCCATGCGTTCCACGTTAGCAAAGACAAGTGGCCAACACACATGGAAATGTCGAAACCCTCGTTCAAACGAAATGGCCAGGGTGAAAAGACTGCAAAGGAAAACGCTGGCTCCGACAATGCCAACGAGGCAGCTGGATGGGCTGAGTGAAAGTTGATGAGGAGCTACAAAATCCACGTAGTTTTAGTTTCAATCCATGTTCAAGAGCTCCATGTGCCATGTTAGTGACATTCATGTTCTTACGTGGCACTTCCCGTCAGAATGATAGATGCAACCATCGAATGGTGTCCCCCTCTCTTTGGCTCCGAAATAGTTCAAAATCAACATTTTTTAATAAAGACTTTGAAACAAAAACACAGGGATCAAGATCAAGTTTGGAAGATACGGTTCATGTTGAAACCCACACTTTGTTCCTCCCAAATCATTCTCCAAGTTCCATGGGTTCCATGTTAGTGGTCAGCGGGTGGGGTGGGGTGTTGCAACCAAGGTATGATGGACTATGAAATTATCGAAATCCTTCTAAATTCTCAGGAGATCCAACATCATTCTGGGTGCCATGTTAGCAGTCAACCAGCCAAGTTGTGGCATTCACACGACCAACTAATGTAGATTGTGATCGGTTCAAGCTTGAGTTCAGGCGTGGTATCTGTGTTGGCGTTTTTGCCCTGACTGCTGCCATGGACGTAAGCGAGTTGCTTTTCTATGTGCTGTGGCTTCTTCCCGGTATAGTTCTTGGCGTTGCTGGAACTTTGGTCACACAGTCAGTGGTTCGCTGTTTTCATGTGGGGAAGGCAAAGGACAGTGATCATAGTGATCATATGGCAAAGACCCTTGATCGCTCGAAAGCTTCCAGCCATGATCAAAAAAGCACACGACTTGATGCTGATGACCACCTGTGCTACTTGTCAGTGACGAAACGGGTGCACAGATCGAAAACGTGTAGCAACATGGCAAAATATGACCAGGTGCACCTATGTGCCAAGTGTTTCAAGCTGTCATGATCACCAAAGCCAAAGCGCCATTGCCAAGACTCAATGCACTACCGTGAAAACTGGATCTGGGAGGAGTGGCTTTTGGGCAGTCTTCATTTTCCCAGAAAGCACATCTACAACGTGGTAAGTTAAGTTTCATGTTAGTGTCATTATTCAGTCCAATATTTTTTTGGCTGATTACAGTAAGTCCAGTGATTTGGCAACTCATGAATGGAACAAGAGACCCTGAACAGAGACAGAGAATTTTTTTGGGAAGATCGATAGCTTTTTCACTGCACTGCATGTGACAATTCTTCAAATCATAATTTTTGCTAGAATATCAAGCAAAAAGCCAGCAAACATCAAAAATCAAGATTGGATGATCAAGTTCGTATTCATTTTCGGTTTCCACCAAACCAAGTCCCAGGTTCCATGTTAGCAGCTGTGGTGGGTTTGGGGAGCCACATGGGGGCAGGCGGACGATCTGTGCTGAATGGCTAAAAAGCAATACTGGGTGATACAGTAAAATTCCAATCCATTTTCAGTTCTCACCACACCATGGTTCCAGTTCTATGTTAATGGGGCATGATGTTCTTCATTTTTAGATTTTCCAATCCCCTGTAATTGTAGGGTGGCCACTGTTGCAGCCCCATTACAGTATATATATATATGTATATATATCTATCACATATTTGTATGCCATAAGTGTTTCATATTTCTTTCATATATCTACAGGAGTAGTCCTATGGGCGGGAAGGGGGGAGGAGATCAAAAGTCTATCCAGAGGAGAGCTCTTGGAGATATAGACTTTCTTATGGGCCCCAATCTCCCCCACAAACCTTCCTTAGGAACACCCTTTCTGTGCCTAAGACACCCCTTTTCCCAACATAAACCCCAACATAAATGGGAGGAACATCCCATGTCATGTTCCTAAATCCCATCTCTTCCCAACATAGATCCCAACATGTGCCCAACATAGAGCCCAAGTTTTCAAGACAATTCTGGGATAGTAATTTGTCTTGAAAAAGGGGGCCAAACATAGGCCCAACATGGACCCATTAATGAGCCCAACATGGGCCCAGATCGTCTCAAGATGGCCTTAAGATGGGCCTAACATGTTCCTAAATCCCATCTCTTCCCAACATAAACCCAACATAAACCCAACATTTCCCCAACCTCTGTGCCTAACATCGGCCTTAGGCACGACATGTGCCCTACTTACACCCCCCATACCTGCCCAATATAAACCGGAGACGCCGAGACGCTGAGCTCCCACACCCCCACCATGAATCCCACAGAGGCCCAAACGAAGGTGCCACAAGGAGTCCAAGCTGGCGCTGGGCTTCCGCCTGGGGAAGCCCGGGCGCTGCCGCGACGGCGAGGGGAGGAGGGAGGAGAGGACAGGAAGGAGGGGAGCGCCGAGGAGGTCGGCCGTGGAGCTGGGGCCAGGACTTCACCTTGGACCACTTCCTGGGGGACAGGACAGGAAGGAGGGGAGGAGAAGGAGAAAAGGTGGGTTTATACATCTTAATATACTTTAATATGTTTATCATCATTATTAATCATAATCATTGATGTTTATTATCAACATTTATGATTATTGATGTTTATCATTGTTATACTCATCAATTATGATCAGGTATCTTGATCAATATCATGAACATAGACCCATCATAAACCCAACATTTTATATATAGTTTATGTTCTATGTTTATGATCGGCTTGCGGGTTCTGGATTGGGCAATCCCCGGCAATCCCATGCTACAGGAGAAGATCGATCTTGAGGAGGAGCTAAAGTGGCAGGCATTGCTGACCGATTCTCTTTGGTCTGAATTTCAAAGCAAAACAGGTCTTGAGCGGGCTCTTGGACCTGATGGAAATACCTACAAGGTGGACATACCAGGCTACGATCCAATAGAGGTAAAGGAAGCAGATTCTCAGCGCAATCAACAACCAACATTTTGTTTTACTTTTTTGCATTTAGTTAATAGAATGGTCCCAAAGCTACCTAATGCCAACAACAAGAAATCCTGACCTGACATTAACGTGGAACCTGCACAGATTCATGTGTTACCTAGGACTTCCCCAGCATGGAAGATGCGATCAAGTTTGCATGCTTCCTCGCCGATTTCAGAGATTCGGAGAAGAGCATGTTGGAACAAACGAACGTACCGATCCTAAAAAGGGATGCTCGAAGTGATGGTCTACTGTTTTCAAGCACCATCAAGAAAGCACCGCTTATCAAATTGATGGTTCACGAGAAATGCCAGGGCCTCAATTGGTTTCAAAACATGGCCAGTCAATTGCAATTGTAGCCAGAGGAGAAACACCACAAAAGATTAAGCTCTAAATCAGATGCATTTCACATTCCATGTTAATTGTGCAAACAAACATGACTCGGTGGTTAAGGTCAACAGCAATTGAAGGAAGAGATGCAGAAGCTGAAAGGCAACAATGATGTCCCCGAACCAGCACCTCCAACCACAGCAGAAGCAATGCCGGGGTCACCTCCCGTCAGTGTCCAAGCTACAGAGCCACCAGCAGCATCAGCAAAAGCATCATCATTGCAAGCAATTCCCATTGAGGAGAAGCCTGAGGCAGTGAGTTCATCATCAGCATCAGCCCCTCCTGATCTCAAAGCACAAGGAGCAGACAACAAGAGCAAACTCGACAAGAAGGACCAAGAAGAAAAGAAACACAAAAAGAGCAAAAAGGAAAAGGAGAAGAAGGAAAAGGCAAAGGAAAAGAAACACAAAAAGGAAAAGGATAAAACATCCGATGGCACAGCAAAAAAAAAACCGTACGCGATTGAGTTTCATGAGAAACTTCTGGCGGCCCAAAAAAAATTGAAAGCCACTGAACCAGCAACTGAGCAAGCAGCAGCACCTGAAACGCCACTTTTTGGTGACACAGTGGAGATTGGACCAAGTTCTCAACATGGAACTCAAGAGTTACTGGAGTTGGAAATCAAAATCAAAAAAGAGCCAGTTGAGCCAGCATCGTCGAGCAAATCGTCAAGCAAGAGCAGTGCAGCAGCAGCAGCAGCATCTGGGAAAGACAGCACCGGGGACGCCTCTTCGTCATCCTGTCTAGCTGCAGAGCTTGCCCAGCCCACGATGCCAGCCGCATCTTCCGCGTCCCAAGCCAACCCACCAGATATGACCAGTGATTTTGGGCCCAGTTCGAGGGCTGACGCTGATCCATGTCAAAGTTTGGCTGTGAAGGATGCCTTTCTAGCAGCTGATTTGGTGTTGCCGCTCATTGCTTTGAAGAAGTTCAAGATGGTTCTGCAACAAATGCAACAACAAGGTTCAAACGACAAAGGGCTTGTTGCAGTGCTAGGTGGTAGTATGGTGAAATCATATCGGGCAGAAAAACTTGGAGTCCATAAGATGATTGTTGGCGACATGAATGTCCACGGCGCTACTTTCTGGAAGAGGGTTTCTGACCACCTTGGTAGCCATCAAGCCGTCCTGATCATCGTCCCTACTTCTTCTGGACATGAAGATATGAAAGCTGTCCCTTGGATCTGTTGAATATCACTTTGCAGTATGCTTTCAAGTGCTATGTTAGGTCAAGATAGTTTACTTTTCCTAGGGTTGCCACATAGCTGTTTGACAAGACTTCTACGATTTTGTGTTTGATGTCTCTAACGTGGGTTCTATGTTAATCGGGTTGGATCATATGGCGACTGAGTTGGTGGAAGCTATGCCGCTGGCGCTGTGCCCAAAAGACCACATCTTTTTCTGTCAACTTCCAAGAGAATCTCCAATCGGAACAAATGACAAGGATGCATCGAATGTGGTGTTTGCCGCCATGACTTCTGATGGAGAGTTGAATCCAAACTTCAAACTTTGCGTGGTTCCAAGTGGGAAGCTCGGGGTCTTGAGAGGTGGGCTATTGAACTTAGCAGATTACCGTGTACCCCTTGGGAAAGATGAGATCCAACAGATGGCAATGGAATCTACCAAAGAAAAGCTGAACAGAAAGAGGTCCGGGTTGGAAGACAAACATCGTTAACATGGAACACATCCAAATGTTTAAAGTATTTCAAAACCGATCGGTTCCCCAAGAGAGCTGGCATCATCTCCCCTGTAGGTCTGAAGTTGAAAAGGCAGAGTCAGAACGTCAGCAGAAGCGTCAGAAGTCAGCAGAATTTCAGGAAGAGCTGGGTGAGATTTGTGCCAAAGCTCTAGAGAGAGAGAAGAACTTGAAAGCAGAAGCAGAGATTTGGGGCAGAATCATTCGTGAGATTACCTCCCAGGAAAGGGTGGAAAAATGCCAGGATCAACCTTGGGTGGACTATTTCAAGTCAGTTGCCCAGCTGGAGAATCTCGAAGCACCGGCTACATTCCAATCAACTGATCTCACCTATGAAGATGTCATTATCAATGTTGGACAACATTTGGGAATGTTGAAACGGAAAGCAAATTTGGCTGAAAGTGCAGCCAAGAGAGCATCAAAACGTAAAGAACGGAGGATGGCAACCGAAGCCAAGAAGGAAGAAAAGAAGAAAAGCAAAGCAAATGCATTGCTTGAAAATCCTGAGCAGATTAAGGAAAAGACAGAAAAGTTAAAGTAATTTGACAGCAATTATCTTGTTGCAGCTTCTATGTTAATGTTAAGGGATGCATGGTTGAAACCCCGCAAGAAAAAACAAACTCAACCAAGGTTTCATTTCGTTTTCCATTCTCTCTTTCCACCAAACCACGTTACAGGTTCCATGTTAGCAGCCGTGGGTGAGATTGGAAGAGGACATCGGGAAAGGAGTGCGGTGATTATGATATGCCGGTTCCAAAAGTATTTATGCTAAACCCAACCTTCAAATTGGTTGCTGAGCTCTTGGGATCCAAAATCCTTCAAAATCATCACTTTTGAATAAAGACTTTAAACAGAAAAAAAAGGAATCCAAAACATCAAGATTGGATGATCGAGTTCAAATCCATTCTCTCTTTCCACCAAACTACGATACCGGTTCTATGTTAGCAGCCACGGGGGAGATTGATAGAGGACATCAGGAAAGGAGTGCGGTGATTATGATATGCCGGTTCCAAAAGTATTTATGCTAAACCCAACCTTCAAATGGGTCCCTGAGCACTTGGGATCCAAAATCCTTCAAAATCATCACTTTTGAATCAAGACTTTAAACAGAAATAAAAAGGAATACAAAACATCAAGATTGGATGATCGAGTTCAAATCCACCCTCCGTTTCCACCAAAGCACGTGCCAGGTTCCATGTTAGCAGCCATGGGTTGTTGCGGGAGCCACGTGGGGACAGGAGTGCGGTAGACTATGATGTGATGGTTCCACTTGTGTGTTACCCTCCACCATCAAATGGGTCCCTGAGCACTTTTGATCCAAAATCATTCAAAATGATCACTTTTGAATAAAGACTTTAAACAGAAAAAAACAAGGATCAAAAAACAAGGTGGATGATCTAGTTCCAATCCACGCTTCATTTCCACCCAACCAGGGTTCATGTTCCATGTTAGCAGCCATGGCGGTCATTTCTAAATGTTCAAGTACTGTAAAGAGGTTTCTTCGCTATATAGAAAGGATTCCACAAACATAAAAGCAAAAAACCACAGCGTAGACATTTTTGATGGAGATTGACTGCATCAAAGCAGAAGACCTTGACTTGCAATGCACAAATTTGCTCCAAACAAGGGCCGAGTTCTATGTTAGTAGGCCATCATGCTGTTAGCATAGAAAAAAATCTTGAGTTTTTGCAATTATTTCACCATTCGTGGCAGCAGTAGCCAAGGCAAAGAAGACGACAGTTGTGGCATGCAAAGAAATTGGTCAAAGGGAAAAGCTCCACTGGGTCCAAAAAGAAAGGCAAGAGGAACCAAAAAACAATGGACGATGGTGTTTTCCCACTTCCTCTTCGACCACCACGTCGAGTAGTGACCATAGAGCAGAAACTCAAAGTCCTTGATTACTATGAAGAGTTACGGAAAGAAAAATTCAAGGCGATTGAGGCTTTGAAGGAACCAAGACCATTGGGAAAGACAAGAGCAGACTTGAAGGTTTTCTTCGACAAAAAGAAAAAGCTTAGGAAAGAGGCAAACAGAAATCTTCAGTTGCTTTGCAGAGAAAAGTTTCCAGACATCGTTGGCAGATCTCAGCTTTGCAAATGGCGTGAACGTTGTCGGGTGGAATCCTGGCGCAGTTTGCCCCAGATCGTCCAAGCCAGGTGCGTAGCAACAACCAACAGCTGGCGTCAGAAACTTGGAATACCCAGAAAGGGTGCGTCACCAGGAGGAAAGGTTCCTTGGGCAATCCAGAAGGAGCTCGATATGCTCATGGTTGAAGTCAGCAGTGGTACCAGTGATGTCAGCAGCAGAAAGGAGCTCATCACAGTTGAACACATTGTGCCTCGCAAAAATTCATCCAGGTACTGAATTAACATGGAATTCAATATTGGTTGTTCTCTTAGCACGGTTTGTTTTCCAGTTCTATGTTAAGCTTCAGGTTGGAGACATTGGAAAATCAAATAGTATTCAGCCAGGAGATCCAGAACAACAATCCATCTCCATACTTAAACACCAGATGTTCATTGAAGAGATGTTCATTGAAGAAAGCAATTCACTTCCATGTTAGTTGCTTTTTCTGAAGGTTGAGACCGCCACATCTCTGATCAACGACTGGAATCTTGCGCTCAACCACATGATTGAAGAGACCAAGGCTTTCAATGCCGAGCTTGAGCAGGACTACAGGGATGGGAAAATTCAGCCTGAAACGCTGATGGATGGAATCCAGCCACTGCCGGTCTTGCTGAAGCGTCCCACAGAGCAGTGGGCGCGGTGGTGGAAATCATCCTGGGGCTGGTCAGTCCTCTCCCGCTCTGGAGATGAGCAGGCTGGGTGGCTGGAGTTCAACCACCCGGACATGATTCATGCTCGTGAAGAATTTGGCAAGCTACTGTCAGTTCACAAGGTTCACCCCTACCTTTGCCTGAACTACGATCAGGTGTGGAGGAATGCATTCAGCATCGGAAAAGCACCATTGATGTACAAACCACGGGCACTAGCAGGTGAAAGGAGGCACAAATCCAAATTGGATTCCAGGCTTGACAAAAAGCTTCACTCCATCCGTGGAGCCCGGAGAAGCATAACAGTTCTTTGGTATGAGTACAGTGCGTTTTCTTTACGTACCCTTGAACAATTAAACTCTTAATAGTGGTGGTAAGTTCCATGTTCGATACCTTGTCACTAGCCCTGGAGATACAAATGATTTGATGACAACACAAGAGATTGACCCCATGTTCTATGTTAGCTAATTAATCTAAATGCCGTGCTACCTAAGGTGCTTACCAGCTCCTGGAGTGATGGACGGGCAGGACCAGTGGCATTTTGTATTCCAGAGGGCCGATTGAGCGCAGCACAAATCAATGAGTACAACAGATCGAACTACGGCAAATGCTACATCATGACCAGTAGCACAAAAAGTCACTTTATGACAGGGGAGGTCATGGCATGCCTCATGGAGCAGCTCTACTCTCCAGCTTTTGCTGATCAACGAACCCGGTACCTAGTCTATACATGAATCTGATCATTGGAGTTCCATGTTAGCATTGGTTTCTCAAAAAACCTAGGAAAAACACCTTTCTAGTCATAATATTGTCTTGCAATCGTAGTGCAGTGCCAGATCCATTGTTTTTCACAATCATTACAGTACCTACCTCCATTTGTGTCAAGTTTCCCTGACATTGCCTTATCCTAAAGGCAACTTGATTCAGTTCACCTGAGGTACGGTCTTACACATGAGGACAAGGGAGCGTTGCTGTGCGACGCTTGGACAGGCAGTTTCAGCAAGGCTGCCGGTCTTGACATCAGAAGGTGGGGTACAGCCAAGGGGTTTTGTCTTAGCACTTTTGACATGTTCCAGTGTGGATGGAAAGATTGATGCAAAATTCAATTTTCAGAAACGATCCCGGGGTTCCATGTTAATGGAGGCAAGGGTATTTTCCTTTCCAGGTCAGCATTCTTCGAGAAGGAGAACGTCCACCCCCCCCGGTTGCAACCGGGGGGGTGGAGCTGTCATGGTCAGCCAGTTGACCAGTGTCATTCCCAGTTTCGGGCCATGATCAAACAAAAGGATCTGAGTGGAACTGGACAGTATTGCAACCTACGCCTCCGCCCACGACTCTCGCCTTTTTTGCATAATTTGCATTGACTGTGATGGGGGGTTCAAGCTCATTGCTAAAGAAATAATTGGGTGAGATCCACAATTAACGTAGAAGCCACCAACAAGTTTGTTGATTACGGAACATCTTCTGAGAAAAATTGAGTGATAGGCACTTGTGTGTTCTATGTTAGTCATTCTTGGCTTCATCACCATCTCAGGATATGAAGCTCTGGACCTGAAGGCATCTGGCCAGGCCTCGCCTGAGCCAAAAAGCTATTTGTTTCAAATGTGTATTGCAATCAATGGTTGTGTTCTTTAATATGTTAATCATTGTAAAGCTAATGTCCAATCGGCGTACATCACATTATGTTGTACACCATGTTCTATGACGCGTGAGGTGAATGCATCAGTCATGGCTTACGAGGATGTGATCCGTCATACCGCAGATGCCTGGTTCGAACTGAGCGACAATGTGTTTCAAGCTGCGTGGATGGTGTGCGGGTACTTTACCGCAGACCATTTCCAGGGCATTGCTGGCATGAAGGTGAAGCCTGTTCAGACCATCAAGACAGCCCATGATGTGCTGGAACCATCGGGGGTGCTGGAGGGCACCACAATCGTGGGAACCCCCCAGTTTTGCAGAACCTACGAGTGGAGGATCCAGGACAAGCATCCTAAACATAGAACTCAACATTGCCACATTTTTTCTAGAGAAAAGATCGTTTTTGAAATTTGTTTAGATGCAAATCTTTTGATGCAACTAACATAGAAGATGATGTGAATTCTGAAAAATGGGATGGACAATTCAGAAATTCAGTGTGTTCCTCAAAACATTGCAGGATGAAGAGGACCCAGACCGGTACCATTCACTCCCATACGAGATTGCACATGCGGTTGTGCGTTCGCTTTGCCTTCATACCTCTTGCTACTTGAAGGCCAAGGATGAGCTAAAGAAGCAGGAGGAAGTTGATCCAGAGTTCACAAAGGCGAAGTCCATCAAGGCCAGAGACGAGGTGAAAAAACTCTCCAACGCTGACCGCTTCATTGTGATGAACAGGCGAACTGCCTGGGTGGCAACCCAGGAGTGGGTCGCCACACACATGACGGTGGGATCGGATGGACGACCTGTCCCCAAGAAAAAGGACTCAAAGTGCAACCCTTGGATCTTGACACTTCGGGTGGCTATCTCTGCCAGCCAGGTTGAGCTTCAGTTGAAATCGAGCGAGAAGAAAAAGTTCAGAGTTGTGAAATGTTTCGACTTGGACAAGGGGAGGTACAAGACCACTTTGTCTACACTCACCAGTGGGTATGAGCATTTGCTTGACGAAACTGGGAAGGACTGTAAATTCTAAGTTGTCTTTTGTTGTTAAAAAAAGTTTCAATTTTGCAGCCCTAACATGCACTAACTCATGGCTGGTATGAATGTTGCACTTCCATGTTAGTAGTTGTCATTTCGTTGCTCAAATCCATTGGCCTCGAGGACGATGACGAAGATGATGCCGAGTCCGCTGCTGGTTCTGTTTTTGGCCAAGGTGATTGGGATGAAGAAAGTGTTGGCGATGAAGCCGGACTAGAAGGACAGCATATTTCGTTAAGCGCCAGGTATTGGCTCAGGTTCCAGGTTAGGTCATATTAATAGCTACAGTAATTGTCAATCAGTCCATTCATTTCTAAAGCATTATGGGTTGATGGAGTCAATTCATTTTGATTCTCTCCCAAGGTCACATCCCGTGAAAGCAAATAGGGGATCCACGCCAAACATGCTACGGGTTTGACGTTCACAGCACTTGAGCCTGGGTTGAAAATGGTGAGACTGAATGATAAAGCTCTTACCCAATTTCGGTTTCAACCAAACAGTGTTCTTTGTTCCATGTTAGTAGCCATGGGGGAGATTGGGGGAGCTAGTGGTGAAAGGAGTGCGGTATGCTAAATATGATTTTATGGTTCCACTTGTATGCTGCCCTCAACCATCAAATGGGTCCTTGAGCACTTTGGGTCCAAAATCATTCAAAACGATCACTTTTGAATAAAGACTTTAAACAGAAAAAAACAAGGATCAAAAAACAAGGTTGGATGATCTAATTCCAATCCCCGTTCCGTTTCCACCCAACCAGGGTCCATGTTCCATGTTAGCAGCCATGGGGGAGATTGGGGGAGCTAATGGGGAAAGAAGTGCGGTGCTAAATATGATTTTATGGTTCCACTTGTATGCTACCCTCCACCATCGAATGGGTCCCCGAGCACTTTGGGTCCAAAATCATTCAAAACGATCACTTTTGAATAAAGACTTTAAACAGAAAAAAACAAGGATCAAAAAACAAGGTTGGATGATCTAATTCCAAACCCCGTTCCGTTTCCACCCAACCAGGGTCCATGTTCCATGTTAGCAGCCATGGGGCAGATTGGGGGGAGCTAGTGGTGAAAGGAGTGCGGTATGCTAAATATGATTTTATGGTTCCACTTGTATGCTGCCCTCAACCATCAAATGGGTCCTTGAGCACTTTGGGTCCAAAATCATTCAAAACGATCACTTTTGAATAAAGACTTTAAACAAAAAAAACAAGGATCAAAAAACAAGGTTGGATGATCTAGTTCCAATCCACGTTCCATTTCCACCCAACCAGGGTCCATGTTCCATGTTAGCAGCCATGGGGGAGATTGGGGGAGCTAATGGGGAAAGGAGTGCTTTATGGTTCCACTTGTATGCTACCCTCCACCATCGAATGGGTCCCCGAGCACTTTGGGTCCAAAATCATTCAAAACGATCACTTTTGAATAAAGACTTTAAACAGAAAAAAACAAGGATCAAAAAACAAGGTTGGATGATCTAATTCCAATCCCCGTTCCGTTTCCACCCAACCAGGGTCCATGTTCCATGTTAGCAGCCATGGGGGAGATTGGGGGAGCTAATGGGGAAAGGAGTGCTTTATGGTTCCACTTGTATGCCACCCTCCACCATCGAATGGGTCCCCGAGCACTTTGGGTCCAAAATCATTCAAAACGATCACTTTTGAATAGAGACTTTAAACAAAAAAAACAAGGATCAAAAAACAAGGTTGGATGATCTAATTCCAATCCATGTTCCATTTCCACCCAGCCAGGGTCCATGTTCCATGTTAGCAGAGATGGTGGTGATTTCTCCAATTCCACATGGAGATTGGCTTGTGGTCCATGTTAAGCCCAGCTCCTCGGTATGTTAGATTCTTGATTGGGAAAGTCTCTCAGTTCTGGCCGCCTGCAGCATCTACGACCAAAAGCTTTGCGGCTGTTTCCACACACGAGTTGAGCATGTCGTTGCCATGAACTGGAATAATTAATGATGGTGATGGATTCGCCAGCACGTGCAGCATCGTGCTAAACACCGGCTTGGTTCCATGTTAACCTAAGCTCCTCACGTTTGCTACAGTAAGTGTGAAATCATCCAGTTGGTGTAAGCGCTGTGTCTCAGTGTCATTTGTACAGGTAAGCCGAACTAAGGAACAGCCACTCACCGCAGGCGCCTTGGGTCAAAACCTTGCGTGTTTTACAGTAAGTTTCACTGAGGCGCCGCCATCCAAACTTTGGCCGTGTTCCATGTTAGCTTTTTGGTTTAGGTGCGACCATGAACTCACAAGTAAATAAGCAATTAAATAGATATAGTGGTTTCTCAAAAAAGGGGACAACCAAATTGGATGGTTTAGTACTATAAATAAACGGTTAATAAATCATGATTTAGGGCCTATGGGGTATTTGCCTCTATTTTGAGAAACCACCATGTACACTGTCTTCCCTATGTACTTCATTTGAAGCAAGGAAAAGCCTTGATCCAAGACGGTCAAAAATAACTCCAAGACGGTCACCACCAGACCACACTTCGGTTCCATGTTAGCATTGAATAACAACATTGGGTTGTTAGACTAAGCAATCAACCAGTTGTATCTCACCAGTTTATGATTGAAACATAGATAGGTTTGTGTTCCATGTTAATTATTGTGATCAACCCCGGATCCCATAGAGAACGCATACCGCAAACCCCGCAGGACAACAGGAAGTCCACATGTCAGCTTTGCAGATGGATCCAGCTCCCGAACCGAAAGGGGGAGATCACCTACCGAAAGTCTGGGTGGCCGGAGAGGGTTTGGGTGAGGTTGCCGATTCCGGTGTTGTG
This sequence comes from Symbiodinium kawagutii, assembly GCA_009767595.1. Classification (NCBI taxonomy): domain Eukaryota; class Dinophyceae; order Suessiales; family Symbiodiniaceae; genus Symbiodinium; species Symbiodinium kawagutii. Next base: position 219,678 of record VSDK01028513.1, on the reverse strand, counting down.
GATGTGATCGGAAAGAAGCAGGGTGAGGGTGATGAAACCGAAGCTGTGAATGAAGAGGACTTAGTCCATGCAGTTTCTAAATTCACCCCGCCAGTTTTTTTTACACGTCCATGCTACAAAGAATTGGACGACAAGGGTTTGACTGGCTTGCCCCAAGCCACAGGTTTCACTCTTTCGTACCATACAAGCTCAAGTCAATGGCATGCACGATGGCAAGATGCCAACAAACACTTTGCACCTTCCCATGGTGCAATCAGAAGCGAATTGAAATCGCTTTTGCTCAGTTTGTGCAAGCTTTGGGAATGGTACCTTTCCATCGAGGACAGTGTGGAAGGGAGAAACCATCTAAAGCGGTTGGAAGAGTACATGAGTAAGGTCGAGTTCTAAATGGTGTTCCAAGTTAGCAGTTCCAAACGGACGGTGTGCATAATGAAAAATGCGAACATGTTCAACATTTCGGGCGTTTTCAATTTCCACGTTAATGTTTCCCACCCCAAACACCTAGCAACAATGCAGTGACACATATGCAGGGTTTGTTCATATTTCACGATTGGGTAATGGTGGTTGGGTTCCATGTTAGCACCCTAAGCACCAGAACGCTCTCAATACAGACACTTCTGAGTGGGAAACACTCTGTTTTGGTGATATAGTAAAATTTGGCTGTTTGTGTTGGCTTCCATGTTAGTGCATGCATCCCCAAAAATGATGAATTTGAGGTGGAAAGGCTCAAATTTTGGGGATATCATATCGGTTATTTTGTGTGTTCCACGTTAGTCATTGAAAACCTGAAGTGTGAAGATTTGGGTGGGATTAACCGGATCCTATGTGAAAGACAGACTCCATGTTAGTGTGTGTTGTCAACATCGATCTTGGCCGAAGCAACTCATGTGCTTCCATGTGTTGTGCCGGACGTGCGGATTTCACAAAGCACTGTATGTTGTGATGAGTAGTAGGACTAACTTAGAACCCAGCAAACGTTTTACTTGGGATTGTTTAAGGTCTACCTGCGGGTGCAAGATCCGCCCTTTTGTGTTATCCGTACCATCCGTGCTGCCGTGGTTCCATCATCATCTCTGTGTACTGGATCTAATCATAGAGAGGTGTTCCAACAATAGACCATAAGACTCAACTCTAAATTTGTAGAGTTAACACAAAAAATGCAACAATAACTTGTTCTTGCAATCCAGTCACCAGATGACTCCTACGATCTTGACGATCTTCAGAAACCAGTGCAGTTGCTGCATTCCGGGATGAAATGCAGGTTGCGGCCGCAGGGGGAGCAGGGGGGGAGAGCCGCTGGGGTGTCCACCCCCAAATTTCACTAACATGGAAGTTCTGGAAATTTGGCTGAAACAACCAGTTGGATTCCACGTTGGCATCAAAATAGCTCTGGAAATTAAGAACATAATTTGGCAGTGCTACCTGGCCAGGTTCCATGTTAAGCTATTTTGGCAGAAATCACGAAAATGAAAGTTGCAAGCATTTCCCGGGGAATCACTATGGTTGCTCACTGAGGCCGACTTCCATGTTAGTTGGCTGTTGAAATCGAGATAGGTTCCATGATAAATTGCGCCGGTGTAACAGTCACCATCATAAACGATGATTCACCATCATTGGCCACTATTGACCATCATCGACCGAATCACCAACAGAACCTTCACAACTGGCTTTCCAGGGCAATATTCCTCAGTTCTACTTGACTAGCATGAGAACGTCTTATAGCAGATATGGACCTCAGCAGCGTTGCCAGCTGTTCATGCCCTATCATGGATCGTCCTGAACTATCATGGCAACCAGGGGGCCCCCTTTCGGACCTCCAGAATGTTACAATGCGGAGCCGCGAGAATCCGTGACGGTCCAATTCATCAAAAGTTGGTGAAAAGGCACTGTTGGTACATTTTTGGGTGACCAATGGCGACCACAGCGACCAGAAGCATTTCACAGAGTTTACTCAGCAAAATGTTCTGCAATGAACTCTATCAAACAACGTTCAAATTGCGTAGGATCGTGTATTCGAAAAGATCTAGATACCTCATGATACCTCCATTCTCCATTTCATACGCACTGCTGCTCAAATTTGAAGCTGGCCAAAAGCCACGTGATCTTTGCGCGGCCAATGCCCTAGGTTCAGTCTTCTCACCACTGCGACACGGGTGTGAGTGTCTCCAGCAAATTTGTTGCTAATTGGCTTGATGAACATGGACGAAATACATAGAAATACCATCAATCACTGTTCTTATCACCCATGAACAGACCAGTTGGCAAGGTATGAGAACACCGGAACAAGTCATGACAACAAACCATTAATGAGGGAGATCTTCAGTGAGGTTTCCGCTGTTGGGTCTTGACTCACACCCCATTTTCTACAGAAGAATCAAAGACACAACATGTTTCAAAGGGGGGGTGTCCGCAGATTGGGTTATGCTGAATCGCCACCAAAGGCCATGGCGAACATTTTGTTTGGGAGAAATCTGTTTGAAGTACAATCAACGATGCTGCTTCGACATGTGTGTATGAACTTCTTCGTGTGTAGATGCATTACGCTGAGTTCCTATTTTGACATGCAGGTGTATATCTTTTACATATGCACACATGTAATTTGTATGCAAGAAGTATAATGGATCACTAACTACTATCATCTACATACAATTGAATATGTTTCATGTGTGTTACACAAGCTGGCGGCGCACAGCCCACAGACAGCAATCAAAGTGACAAGTCTGTAGATAACTAGATATACATCTATAAGTAAATCAACTCTAGATAGGTACATGCATAAATCAATAAATGAATGCATAGATAAATGAATAAATAAATAAATGAATAAATAAGTAAATGAATAAATAAATAGATACATAGATAAATAGATGAATAGATGAGTGAATGTATTTAAATCTATAGATATACAAATATCCGCACACAAACACATGAGAAAATGTCGGTTTTAAAATTATTTTGTACCCATCACTGGAGGTGTGGTGATTTTCAGATATCCCAATGGCAATGGACATCCCCCCGGCTCTTTTGACTCTGGTGGTGTTCAGCCGGCTGGTGATGTGAGAAGCCAGCAGGTTCAAGGCCACATTGGGCCTTGTGCTGTCTCTCTGTGCGGCGAAATGACAAGACGAGATGGATGGATTTCCGACATGAGATTTCGCAACACGCTTGGTGGCGAGCTTGGTTTGTTTGGCTTGATTAGTGGTTTGGTTGCCTGGTCGCCTGGTTGTTTCGTTGCTCGGATGCTTGCTTGCTTGCTTGCTTGCTTCCTTGCTTGCTTGATTGGTCGGTCGGTTGGTTGGTTGGCAGTTGTCAATATCAACCGGTTGTTGTTTGACTTTGAATCTACAGTACTATGTACCTCAATGGTCCTTGAGTAACTGCTTAATTAAGCATTTTTAACATGACTCCAGAGATTACAGCCTCAGGGCTTACTAAGTAAATAGACAGAAATCATGACTCCCCAGTGTTTCTTATGGCTCTGGTCATACTGCACTCCTTCGTTGGCGCTGAAAAAAACTGTGCACATCTTCATAACCTACAGTTGCTATGAAGCTATATAGCTATTTATGAGTCTTAATAGCTGACCATTCCTACAGTTACGCGAGCTATTTATGAGCCGTCCAGTACAACTCACGGGCCCATAGCCTTGGAAGACCAACCAGTAGAATCACAACTGGCCACAGTTACAACAAAGCTAATTCTGAAGTAGAAACCAAAACTACAAAACTGGTAATACAAGGCCATTGGTTTGTGTTCTTTGTATGCACTCCACATAGACAGATATTTAGAACAAGCACTGCTGGGTGGTTTCTAAGTCGTTGTTCACTACTAGGGGATCATGGTAACTTCAGGGCTCGAAAATAACCCATGAACTAAGAACAGCAATTGCCCTTCAGGCAACGTGAACTGGGTCACAGTCTGGGTGATAGCAGTTGCCAGCTGCCTGGTGTCCGGGAATCCCCTCACCCAAAACCTTGGCATACTGGTAGATTTGCACATCTCCGGGTACTTCAGAGGGGAGAACTGTGGTTCTAGAACTGAGAACTGTGCGCATGTGCTACCTCCATAACATGCCGCTGTCTCTTTCGCTGCCGGGGTAGCTTAATCAATTTGGAGGTCAGATCCCAATTCTGATGCTTCCCTTGTATAACCTGCATAGGCCCTTGCTGCATTGTTTATGATGGAATGTGTGATTTTATAGATGTATCATGATGTATCATGATGTATCATGATGTATCATGATGTATCATGATGTATCATGGCAATAGCAACACCACAAATATCCATCATTTCTGCGGATTGCGCACAATGTCACAATATCCATGAATTCCGGAAACGAAGCTGATTCAAATCAGCATCAGACTGTGCAACGCATTTTCAGCAGACATAACAGGCAACCGCCTGTTGGCTCTTAAAATGGGTTTGGTCGAAGGTTTTAAAGCGATAAGCAAACATGTTTGTGCATAAGATATACTGTATACATATATATATATATATATACAATTATTAATTCCGTATTTGTGAATGTTTTCTTCGTTTAGGATAGAGTTGCTTGCAGGTTCATACCCCTGTACATGTATACATACTTCGTTTACTTCATGTATGCTACGGATATGCTTATGGAAACTTTTTTGCCGCATTTGGCATACCGCTCAGCTGCGAGAACAGACTTCAAGTCCAGATGCGATGTCCAACTTTTCATTGTGAAGCGCCATGCTTCGAAGGTACACGAACTAGTGGAAACGACAAGAACCAGTGAGACCAATTATGGTGAGAGTTGTTCTATGTATTTCTAGCTGGTGGTTTCAAACATGTTTATTTTCCCTATTAATTATCAACAATTGGTTGGTTGACTAGCATTTTTCATACGGGTTGAAACCACCAATCAGATTTCTAGTTAGTACCAGGATTGGTAACGAGAAAAAAACATAGTAGTAGATCCAGTTCCACAGTTTAGCAATAGGTGATTTACGATCAAAAATAGGGGTACTAACGTGGATCTCCTAGCCAACAGAACTAATGAAAGCAACGACTAACAATCATATGTTTGATTGATTAAAGTACACGTTTAAATGACTAGCAATGACTAGCAAAACATGGTCTTAAACACATCTCTAAAAACATGTACAATCTGAAAAAAATAACAAAAAGGACATCCTGAAGAAGTTCAACGTGCAGTTGGCGACTGGAGCGGTTCTCCGCAGCTGCGTTGGTGCACTGCACAGAAAGCATTTGTCAGAGCACAGATGGCTCAGTTTGTGCAGTGCAGGCCCTGCAGAGTAGAGTTTCAAGGTTCCCACCAGATCAAATCATGATCTGGTGTCACAGGCGCACTGGCGCAGAATAGCTCAACTTGTATATAAAGTAGAAAAAATGAAAGACAAAAAAGAAACCGGAATGGGCCGCAGGGTTTTGAAACTGTTGTTTGCTGGCTGGATGATTATGAAGTGGACAGGGGGATGGGAATGATGCAAGCCCGGATCTGGCTAGTTTACCAAGAACGACCCTAAATTGAGATACGGATACCATGATGCACTGATATACTAGTTGGTGGTTTGAAACATGTTATATTTTCCCTATTATTTCCTAACAAATGGATACAAATGGTTGGTTAACTCATGTTTTACACAGGGATGGTTCAGCCACCAACCAGTATCCCACAAGAATTCTATTGCGCTTTGGTCTTCGACTTGGTGGAACGGTGGTGGGCTGGCTCCAATTCGTCTTCGCAAGACTCAGCACTGGCTTCGTCAGTATGTTCGTCAGCTCCAAAATGTGAGTTAAGGATCTGAGGGGTTCGGCTTTAGTAGGGGTGACTACTAAAAATCGTCAATCACCATGACTGATTTGTGTTGCCTGCAAAACGGCATCATGTCCTTTATTTTGCTGACACAAGCGACAAAAAATGCACCACAACGAACAACAGGACTGCTTTGCCGCCGTTTGAATGCCTGTTTGACGATGCCAGGCGTATCCAGCTCTTGGCTTTGAAATGCTGGTAAAGCCTGATACAATCATGGTACACAACACTGGCATACAATATTACTAGTATAAGAATACAATAATGGCATCATGATATCATTGTTTTTGCAACATAGCCTAGCCATTATGTATGATTTTCATGACATAATTATCCATGATCCATGCTGAACATCTAGTGGCCACTCACATTCCCAAGTACTCCGTAAGGATCCTGCCACTCAGGTGGTGAGGTCCGGTCCTTGGTCGAAGGCCGCGTTTTGGGCAGGGCTGAACCTGGCTGGTGCATGCTGGTGCCATGTTGCGGCAATCCACAGTTCTAGCAGCTGATTGGAGGCTAAGTCAACAGATTCGAGTTGTTGATGTAGGGTTTCATCATGTTGCACCCCTCATTGTTGCAGGATTTGTCGCGAACTGACTATGATCACTAGAGCTACCATTTACTGAGCTGTAGCGTTTAATTGATAGGAGGAATGATTAAGTGCTAGGAATATAAGCATGCCTGCAATTACTAGAAGCCTAAAAACATCACTATGTTGTACAATCAGTCATCGCAGTGTCAGTTGCAAAGCCTTGTTGTCATTGGACGTTGATTTATGATGATTTTTCAGCCCATTATCACAGGCTTGCGGCAAGTTGCTTCAACCAGCTTCGAGTTGCAACCTTGTCATTCACAGTTGCACGGGCTGCTATCGCCGAGAAAGACCAATTACAAGTGCTAACACGGCCAAATCGCATCCGCAAACGACGGCGGTGCCAGCCAGTCATGCTGTAGATTGGACCAGCGCAGTCCAACTGTATACGCAGCGGCACGCTGCGATCTGTCTATTATGGTAGCCACAGGGCAATGCCCGATTGCCGCATTGAAATTTGTCCTTTGGTGTTCATGCAAATATATTCACAATGATACACAAGATGTGCTTAAGATTTGTTTAAATAGTCGCACACACGCACTTATACTTGTTTCTGGTGTTTTTGGACAGGCTGAATTCTACATACATATACATATAGATATATTTATATATCTGTATGTTGTATAATTACATACGATTTTTGTGCTTAGAAAATTAGTACAATCATCAAAACATTTTAAACAACTACACATAGTCGTACATAGTGAAAAGTGATATTTGAGCGTTGTGTTCACTATCCGTGTTTCATCAGTGACATACACGTGTTGTAATGTATAGCACGTGTTAGACTTGCCGTTATTGTGCTCCTCGACAAGTGCTCAGTCGTTTGAAGACTTAGTAGATGCTCCTTTTGTTCACCGAGGGGACCGTTAGTGGGTGCCATGATCAAATGCAATTACTGCAAATTTGGTGTTTATTTGATCGGAAGTGACCACACCGAAGTCTACCACAGACTGTCACTTTCCAAGAGAGTCATTGACGATTTGAGGGCACCTCTATTTTCGCTAGTCAAATACACAAATACATGTCTAGGAACATGTTGTAATATGTAGTTTGTTTTGCTTCATTTGCTTCCATATCTATATATAATATTAAGTAGCTCTTTGGAAACAATACCAGATCGGGAACGTCAATCCATCCCGTCCTTCATCCAGGCAGAGAAACATAGATAATATAAAATCATGTATAATACTTGTTGCAAAGTCACAGAACAATGCGGCTTGGTTACGGCTTTGTTTGTTGGCACGGCGCAACAACTACAGCTGCAAGGCTTCAAAAAAAGGACAGCTTCAGCAAGGATGGTGCATGGTCTGCATTAACATTACAAGCTCGGATGCCATCTATGGGTTTGAATGGCAACCAACAATAGTTGGAGTAAACAGTGGCAATCATCCGGTGAGTCACATCTATATCTCCCCTACTTGTTGACAACTTGGTTGCACCATTCATGGCTTTCCCACAGGTCAGTTCTGGCACCTGCGCAGTGGGTGCAGTGGTGACGCTGGGATATCACCAAGCAATAGGATGACCATGATGGTGACGGATGGTTGCAATCATCCTGGAGTGCCTTCATATGGCTATAGGTCAATATTAACCAACCAATAATGGAGGATGATACCCAGTAGTAATAGGGAAAACAATGGTTAATGATGGGGAACCAGGGGTACAGGGTTTTGACTCATTGCCATATCAGTTCTGTTGCCCTATTTTCAGTTGGGTCTCCGAATATTGAACATGCCTGGGATATGCAGACAATCTACTCCAGGATAGTCGAGATACTACACAAGCTATGGTCTTTCTTATTTAGTATACTTCAAGTATGCTAACCATCAACTATCTGTTGTGAGAACCATTTCTACAGTACAACCAGTGATCATATTACAAGTCACGGGTACTGTGAATGAACAATCTCCGCCATCACTGTGGATGAATCTACGAGACATCATGATATCCTGCCTATATCACCATCCTGTGGATATGTCCTCTCACCACTTCCCGTCATGACTCAGTTGTCCCATCCTGGGGTGCGTCCCACATTCTTTGCAATGAGTTCCATCGCAGATCGTTCGATTTGTGGTGACGAAACGGATCGCTGCGCAACATGTGCCTTTCATGTTTGCCATTTCTTCAAGTGGAAGGCATCAGAGGTGTTTTACATTTGTGACGTTGCCGCGCGCCATTTCTCGGCTCAGGTCTAGTTGTTCATTGTGTTTATGACCCAACCAACTGCCCTGTGTAGTTGACCGGCGAATCGGGCGCGCAGCTCTCGCAAGATGGAGCAGCGAAAAAGTCCATGGAGCAGGATCTTCAGCCTCTCGGTTCAGAAGCGGAGAGAGGCGACTTCTACAGGGCGCAGCATGCACCAGCACTTTTGCCACCCGCAAATTGTTACTATCATGTTTGATTATATAGCCGTAATGATAGTAATGGTAATATATCAACTATTGATTGCAACCAACTATAATGTTTGTCCATATAATGACTACTGGTAATGATTTCATCAACTGTTGATATAGGCGTAACATCAGAGTTCTCGAGTTGCCGCAGTAGCCTGAAAGTGAAGGCAATGGCATGACTGACGACCAGTGCATCGCGAAAGCCGCAGTGGTGAAGCATTTCTTCAGCATGGGGGCCACCAATTCTTACAACATCGTTCCTGCAATTGACCATCATTTTTAGCATCATTCCTCTCTGTTGCTTATGATTATCCATCATTCACCATTATCAAGCGGTGTTCACCATTATGAGCTACTCACCACTGTAACAGTAGACTATAGCATTCAGCGACATAACTTTCTGGGTGGATTATAGCTACTACCTTAGCTTTGTAGCAAGGGATCTAAAAGCCACCAAGCTTTGAATCATCATTCACCATTCTTCGCCATGATTGATCACTTTTAGGATATCGTCAGGACAACCGATGACTATAGTTCACCAGCGGTCACCATGGGTACTATTTATTGACACATCGTATTTTTTCAGTGCTCAGTGATCATTTGTGCGTTACTGTAAATTCAAAAAAGTGTGTCAGTTGTTGACATCCAGTGTGTTTCTCCATAAGAAACATGTTTACTGTATCGTTAATCATTATCTCTGAGCATATCAAGCACATCATTGTCGTGTCGTTTGCTATTCATCGCTTAGCCACTTTGCATCATTGTCATGATTTTTGCTATTCATCAGCTATAAATCATGAAATCATGACTGACCAACATGATTCTTCAGCTCGAACCAGCACCAACTGCTGGGTCCCCATGTGTAGGCCATGGCTCAGCCACCATCCACCGGGAAGCGTTCCTGAGGCTTCCGCTTTCCCATGGCGCCGCGGCAGCCGGTGAGAGCTGAAGAGGCAAACCTTCCGATCGATGATATCAGAGGGCGAAACCACCAGTTTACGAAAATGATGGGTAAGAATGGGTCACAATGGGGAATGATGGTTAATTAATAATGGTGAATATAATGGTTAATAATTAATAATGGTAATAATGGGCAATGTATTTTCGTATTTACCATCAGAGGCTAATAGGGCTTTACAATACGGGAATATTATCATTCTCACGCCGTTTAACATTGGTTGATGATGGATAATGATGGTGAATATTAGGGGATAAGAACCAACAGCAAGGTTGAAACAACTACTATACATGATGGGTGTTTCTTAAAATGGATTACCCCGAAACTGGTGGTTCATGGCTATTGGCGAACAAGAGGCAGTAATGATTACTGTAGATATCCAAAAATTGATATGATGGTTGACACAATGGTCTATTATCAAGGAAAACAACCAACAATGGTTCGGAATTCTTGATGTTGGCTAATGATGGCCAACAATTGGTAAGAATTTTCCACAGTAGCTAATAGTGCTAGAGAATGGTCTATAGTTTGGTTAGGTCAGTAGTACCTTAACATCAAAATGGTCAATGTTGGCTAGTATAGTGGCCAACATAAAAAGACATACATATCAATCATTTGATCAATCTTGGAATGTGGTGCTTAAACATCAAACATGCCAAGAAGGGGCAACAGCGGCTGATACTGTTTGATGATGAATAATGATTAGATTAGAGCTTGGTGATGATGAATTCCGTGATGCGATCAACATTATTTTGGTTGTGCTTTTTCTCCATATTACATGTAGTCAATGTTTGCACTTTTGTTCCACAATATGTGGACATATTACTAGGATGATCAATGAGAATCCACCATCAACCATGGATGTACTCCGGGGTTGGTTGAGCTAAAACAAATGCAGGCGGTAGATTGCAACATGATTGTGCCCGAAGAGCGAACCAGGACTTAGTATGACCCTGGTGATACATTTGACATGACTCTAATCCCTGTAGCGTCTATGATCACAAGCATATGTGTATATATATATATCAAAAGTATGTCCACATGAAAGGTAGCATGTTATAGTCATTTGAGTAGGGAATTCTGGGGTGCGGGGTACTTTCATTGTAGGACCCTCTCAGTTGACAATTTGGGCTGTACATTTGGCAATTGTCATCATTTTGTTCGTGCCAAGGATGAACATACGACTGCTGCTGATAAATGGCACATTCACCAAATTGTTTACTCAAACAAATCCTGTACACACTGGTGGATCAATCGGCAAATCTGAGCGGATGAAGCCATCTTTGAATCTTTGATTCAGCTCTCGGATGGGAGCAGTCCCATTATTTAGTCAGGGGGAAGTTCCTACCATGCCACTGAACCTTCTGAGATCGTCATTGAAGGTGGTCAACCTGGGGCATAGGTGGCGATCCTGCAGAATTTGGGTATGGTTTGATTTCATTCCAACAGTTGTGTTAAAGGGCTTGCAACCATTGATGATGATGAATAGTAGGGAATGAGAAGCAACAATAGTTCTTAAACAACTATTGCTTTGTGGTTTCAAACATTTGTACCTGCCTTAGCATTACCAAATGGTTGGTTGATTGGTTGGTTGACTAATCTTGTCCATAGAGGTCATAGCCACCAACCAGATATAATTGCATTTGTTTGGTTGTGCTCTCTCTCTCTCTATTTGCATCATACTTCTCACTCTCAGCCTTGGACGATGTACTTCAGGCATGTCTTTGTAGATTGAAGAATCCTGTACTGATGATATTGCATGGTGCCCATGTTGACATTGAATCCTCTAATTTGGTTGCAACTGGTTGTGTCCCTGGAAGTACCACACAACATCAAACCATCTCAATGGAAGTTAGTGCGTTAGAGATTGGAGGATTGATAGATAAACTTGTTCACAGACAATATTGTGGATGGACCAATGGATTGTTCTTGGTTTTGTCTCCAATGTTGACGATCTATTGCAGAATATGGGTTTGTCCATAACTGGCGTGGCGTGCCCCTATAAACCATTATAAACCCCTATGTTTGGAGGTGATCCCGTTTGAAAGGCCTTTCTTTGGGGTACCAATGGATACCATCATTTCTGGAGAACCCATGATTATGGTTATGCCTGCTTTTGCTGGCTGCTATGATGATGATTCCCCGAGAACCTTCCCAAATTGCATCAATATTTTGGACAGGACGGGCTATATTTTGATGGTATTTGTTTTACATATATTGCATGCATATATATATATACATAACTATATATATATATTTAGTTAGATTTATATATATATATATTTAGTTAGATTTATATATATATTTATATATATATATATTTATTTATTTATTTATTTTTAAATATATATATATTGTTTTAAATATATATATATATATATAGTCTTCAATATATATATATATTGTACGTATGTTTGAAATGTGTATCACCATATGTTGATTGCTTTGTGCTACTATCATTGCTGAGTAATACTTAGCCATAAATCAGCCATTTGCATATGCATAGTAGTAAAGCAGCCATTTACATAAATCAGCCACAAACAAGTCAATATTGCTTTGTAATACTTCGCCACAAATAAAATTGATATAGTTGATATTTAAGTTAGTATAATGTTGCTATATAGTTATATAATCAATTCGTTAGTTGAAATAAGTTAGTACAGTATAAACTAGTTTGTATATTTGAAACAAGTTAGTTAGTTGATATAATATATATATAGTTATATATCATAAACCAGTTTATTGCATATGTTGCTTGCTTAGTCCATGGCTGCCTTTGCAGGTGCCACCGCCAGAGACAGCTCCAAGGCGGGGCCAGAGCCCACACGCAAGAGCTGGACTTCTGGAGATGGGAACCCTCTTTAGAATAGGTACCATCGGCCCCCAAAACTCTGTAAAGGGTAGAGTTTTTTACCCATTTTTACCCTTCAAAATAATAGATTATAACATACAACAATAATCAATGGTTTTAGCCGGCCAGTAGTAGGTCGATGTATGCTCATCTACACATACACTAATTGGGGGTTTCTCAATATAGGGTACCCCTAAATCATCCAATACGAACCATTCTGAATAATGAACCAGCTATTTCTCGGGTCTCCTATTTTGAGAAGCCATCAATTGGATATGTTGAATGGGAAGATAAATACATGGCTATGGGTCAATACCAACCCTCCAAAAACGGGGTGAGGTGAACATCCAACAAGACTATTCTGGGTTGGTGAAAACCACAGCCATTTCTATGTATATGTATTCATATTTTTATTAACATATATATAATATATATATATATATTTATGTTTCTATAAATCAATAAATAAATATATATATATGTAAATATATATATATGTCAATATCTATACAGCATATGTCCTTCCATGTAGATAGATATACCTACACGTGCTGCAAGGATTCGTGACTTTTCCGTGCAGGCCAGAGGAAAAGAAGAGCGAAGAGGTGCCCTGCAGGGCCCTGCGGTCCCAACCACTGTGCCAAGCAGTGGCAAGTGGAAACGAAGCGAATTTCTTGGTGGCTTCACTCAACTCAATGGGGGATATGCTCACCAACAATAGCTGGTTAATGATTGATAATAGGGGGTAAGATCCAACAAGACTAGGGGATAGACCAGCTATATATGGCGAGCTGGGTCAAGCAGTTAACCAACCAATGTTCATGGGGGAGAAGTCTACCAACAAAACTATAGGGAAACAATGGTTAATGATAGGGAAACAATGGTCAATATTAACCAACCAAATAATATAATAATGATGGTAGTAACCAACCATTTTATAGGGAAAACAATGGTTAATAATGGTTAAAAATGGGGAGCCAGGGGTACAGGGTTTTGACCCACAGCCGCTTGAGTTTGGTGGAGGTTGAGCTTGGTGAAGGTTGAGCTTGGTGGAGGTTGAGATTGCTGGCTTGAGATTTCATGGTGACACCTGGTTTCTTGTTGAGAAACGCGTCTTCTCAATCAGGGGTGATGAACTAATGGTCGGGTTCTCGGTCTTGCAGATTTGGAGGATTCACTCCATCATTGCCTAAGGAGATGTTGGCGACAGTCAACTACTCTTGTTCTGTGTATCGAAGGGAGATGAAAAAACATGCAGAATTTTTGATCATCAATCCTCCCGGATGATTCGCTGTTATATCTGAGACTTGTTGCAAAATGTGTTTCGTACACGTCGTCACCAACATTTCTGTTTGCCAGCAACGGGTCATCAAACTTATTCCCAGAAAAAATCTACAGCAATTTCAGTTGTGATGGATGAACTGCTCATTCTTAAACTCATCGGCCTGATGAACAAGTGCCAGAGCAAGTGGAATCCACCACTTGTTTCCCAGCGCGTGGCAGGAAGCCGCCCAGCAGTTCGAGTTTTTCCAGAAAGAATGGCAAAACATCTCCCTGCAGGAGCAGCACCGGATGGGGAAAGATTTCGATGGCACCTTTCCTGCTACCCTTTTGCAAGTTTGCCTGGAAACTAAGATTACTATGTTTAATATAATCAACTAGAAATGGTTGTTTTCCACTTCCAGATCAGTTTACTAGAGTGTGGTTGTTTTTGTTTTTGTTAACCCAATATTTGGGATGGTTGGTTGATTAACTAATATCTTTCAGATGGGCTCACATCACCAACCAGTCAAAGTCACAAACTAAGTAGCTGAATTTTGAATGCGCAAGATGACTGGTGCTGGACATGACCTTTCCAACAAGCTGCTACAGGGTAGTGGGAAAAAAACTTAGCTGCACCTTGAGTGTGGGATGCCGTTGGCAACCTGGCCTGCAAAGGACAGATCTGATCGGTAATCATTTGGTCAAAGACACAAGATGCTGTGAGCAATATGGTAAACTGATCCATAGGACGATGGAGGGTGAATGTTATTTGGTGATTGTCGATTATCAACCCTTTTGATAAAGTGTTCATCATCGGTTTGCCAGCTTTAACAATCAATGAATGCTTGACAGGTATTGACCATCGCCAACATAAATGGTAGCTCAACCTTGCACAAAGGCGGAAGCTTGACTTAGTCATGGCGCCACGGCTGCCATCCAGAGTCTAGCAAGTCATAACCCCCAAAACCCCAAAAAAGTCACTCAATATCAAGTAGTTATTCAAAACCCAAGAATTTCTGGGGTAAACACCAACTTCCAGTTATAGCAACCCACCATTTTTCCGCTTCCCAGAACTGGCTCGGAGAAACGCCCGTACCGACTCCCGGGCAGCCGCCGGGACGAAGACCTGGGCTACGCGGACGCGCGCGGTGAGGACAACTGGGATGGTTTCCGCATCGAGGCCCAAAACAAGGTCACAGAGACTCTGCAGGCGATCCTGGGGAAGTGGTCAGTGGGAACTCGCAGGGATCCATTTGATGTCACTCGTGCGGATAGATTTCTTTGATTCTGTTTGATTTATGTCTATGTCAAATGTGTGTTCAATGAGATTTCGTTGGTTGTACTTGATTTATCATGATTTGTGGATGTCAAATGTGTGTTGAAGATGTTTATGATACGTATAAGTATATATTGACTTGTTTACCGTTGGACATGAGGTGTATATATGTATGTGTTTATTCAACATGTATGTGGGCCAAAAGCTAAGAACACGTTCAGTATTCCAAATATAACATCCCAACAAGTTAGCTATGTTCTTCAAGTCTGGGATTTCTGGGATGTGAACAGAAGCGGGCACGGCAGGGTACATGACCCACAGCCTCTGTCCAAAGTTACAGCAATCGCTGTTCGTGGACAATCGGTTGGTCAATTCATAGTGATAATGACCCGCCAATCGACCAACCAGCCAATAGACCAACCAGCCAATAGACCAACCAGCCAATCGACCAACCAGCCAATCATCATCATCATCAGCATCAGCAGCATCATCATCACCATCACCATCATCATCATCATCATCATCATCATCATCATCATCATCATCATCATCATCCTCCCAACTTGTGTTGCTTATTTCCCACTCACAATGCTGGTCATTCCACATCGATTGAACTCAGCGTGTCCTGGTGAGGCGACTCACTCCATTTTTCTGGGCACGCGACTTCGCGAGTGAGAGCCTCAGAGGGTGGTGATGATGTGTTGCCACCAGCATGCGATGATGGTATTCCCATCATGCATAGACTCTGGTGATCTAATCCCTTCTTCCAATTACTAAACCCTCCCCAATCATAAAAAAAACCCTTGGGGGTCCACTTCTGGATTTTTTTGGTTTTGGTCAATTGTATTTTTAATTGTGGCAATTGAAAACTTAAAAGGACACAACATGCCCCAACCAACGTTTTTACCCCCTATTATTAAAAACCCCTTGGCCTAGGGGGGTTTAGTATTAGGGTCCTAAGCACCAAAATGGTTTTTATCATTAGGGTCCTAAATTTAATATTAGGGTCCCCTTCGTGCAGTTGGTTTTTGCAATTTTTGAATAGGTTTTAATAAAGAATTTAAAAAGGCAAATATTCAACGCTCAAATGGTTTTTATTATTAGGGTCCCAGATTTAATATTAGGGTCCTCTAATATTAACCCCCCCCCTAATATAAAAAACCCCTTGGGGTGTTTAGTATTTGGGAAGGGGGGGGGGTGGTTTAGTAATAGGAAGAAGGGATTAACATAGCTGGCTGGAAAATAAGCATTTTTCTAAAGAACTGTGGGAAATCAGCGATTTCACGGGTGGATTTTCCATTGCTATGTTAGATCACCGGAGGGTAACCATCATTGATGATCATGAAGCATTCCGTGGGAGGAACTTACATTTGGTCAATCTAAGCATGATAGTCATACGTACTTAATGGTTGGTGATGGTACAAGCTGTACCATCCTTCTATACTCATTATGATCCGTCCCTACCCATTTACCCTCAGTCATCATTGATCAATCAGCCAGCCTTGATGGATCATAATGAACTACCCTTCAGCATGAAAGAAAATACAGTAGTTACAGTAGTTGGTTGATTCCTCTTATTGTTGGTTGTCAACCAGTATTAATGGTTGTTTCTCAAAATAGGGGACCCCCAATCCGTTATTAATCATGTAAAAAATCAACCATTTTGGGGTATGCCTATTGCTTGAGAACCCCCCAATTGATCAACCATTTTTAAGCATCACGAAAGGCCGTCACAGCCAACCCATCCATGAGACCAGCCATGGGATGCTTGACATCACGTGGCTGGACATGCGGACACGCCAGCCTGCCTGTCTTAAAGCTGACATATGGGTGGTTCCCAAAACAGCGGACCCCTAAATCATCCCATGTGAATCATCTATAATAATAAACAAACCATTGCTGTATAGCTGATATATCTCCAATTATTGGTTGCCATGACCTTGTTGAAAAACCATTGTGAACCACACCAATACCAGGTGGTATCATACTAAACCAACCATCTTTGGTGTCCCCAATGGCTTAAGAAACAGGCTCCCAATGGGTGATTTCATTCTGTGACCTGAGAATCCAGCATGGTCAAGCATGAACGACTCAACCAGTATCAACCAATTTTGGCGATCAATGAGTTGTTATAAGTGCCAATAATTGCACCATTATCAACCTCACATCAGCTGTTTCAGGTCATGCATACATGCGTACATATGTGCTTGTCTATTTGCCCAGTTGTATTCACATCTATGCATATACTGGCATATACATACATATATATATATATATTTATATGCAATGTAATTATGTAAATCTACATTACATGTTGTTGCTGTGCACACATGTGGATCCATGACGACTTGTCAACATGTCAACATGCCTGATCCAACGTGCCGTCAGATGCGGTTACCTCTACCACTTTGGCTCCGTCTTCCAGAGCCCGGACCGGGATGGAGAAGGGCCTGCAGCTGATTGGTTGCTGTAAATGGTGGTTTCTCAGATCATAGGGCGAAGAAGGTTTTTTCCTGCCATAGCCATCAACTAAGGGTGGCAAACCATAGGGGTCCCCCGAAATCAAGCAATATCAACCACTCATAGTAATAAACCCAACATTTTTAGGCTTTCCCAACTTTGAGAAAGACCCAAATCGTAGATGAAGATATGCATACCCCTTTGCTAGCACAGTTAGGCCCGGGGTTGATAGGTTGGCTGACTGTACATTGTGCTAGAGTACATCAACTGATTTGAACTTGCGTTATAATATTGGAAATGATAATTACTTTACTTCGAGCGATCCCCACCATGTCATGTCATCACCGCTTGTTGACTCCATTTTTGTCTGACATTCTCTCCGACATACCTTCTGACATTCTTTCTGCCAAATCTTCTGACATTCTTTCTGGCATACCTTTTGACATTCTTTCTGACATCCTTTCTGGCACATCTTCTGACGTTCTTTCTGACAACTTTCTACTCGGACATTCTTTCTGGCAAATCTTTTGACATTCTCTCTGACATCTCTTCTGACATTCTTTCTGACGTATCTTTTGACATTCTTTTTGACATATCTTCTGCCAATCTCTCTGATATTCTCTCTGACATATCTTCTGACATTCTTTCTGACATATCTTCTGACATTCTTTCTGACATCTCTTCTGACATTCTTG
>VSDK01028513.1:155743-200466 GCA_009767595.1 Symbiodinium kawagutii | reverse complement strand
CGCGGATGGTTGTGGTTGAGGTCCGGCAGCGACCACTCGTCGTGCATGGTCGTGGTTGAGGTCCGGCAGCGACCACTGGCCGCAAATGGTCGTGGTTGAGGTCCGGCAGCGACCACTAGGCATACATGATCGTGGTTGACGTCCGGCAGCGACCACTCGTCGTGCATGGTCGTGGTTGAGGAGGCGGAGGCGGAAGGAGGAGGAGAAGGAGGACGCAGCTCTGATAAAATCTAACAACCCTCACTTGACAGGTGGGGAACAACTCATGAACTAGCTCTGAACCTCACTGCAGCTGGGCTACACCGTTGTGACTGGATTTGCAAACTGGTTATAACTGGTTGACATGTTTCAAACTACAAGTAACTGGATGACCAACTGATTGACTAGTTCTATACTTCTAGCCCTACAAAAATTTTGCTCTGCTGCATGGTTGGC
This sequence comes from Symbiodinium kawagutii, assembly GCA_009767595.1. Lineage (NCBI taxonomy): Eukaryota > Dinophyceae > Suessiales > Symbiodiniaceae > Symbiodinium > Symbiodinium kawagutii. The sequence continues at coordinate 200,031 of VSDK01028513.1, read as the reverse complement.
TAGTGACTACCTGTGCAACTAACTACTAATAAATAGACTAATTAATAACATCCAAGTAATTAAATCGAAATAGACTAACTCAGCAAATCTAACTGGGTGGATTACAGCTATGAACTTAGCTTTGGAGTTTTTTGGGATATGATTGATTTACCATATAGCCACTAAAAGTTGAACTTTTAGCAAGGGATCTAAAAGCCACCAAGTAAACCAGCAAACGAAGCCAAAGTAAACTAACCAACAACCCAACTGCCCTTAATACTGCTGTCACTGCCTCAGCTTTCGCGGGCCCATTGGCTCGTTGCTCGTGAGGATCAGCGAAGCGTCCTTTTGGCCCGAGCTGGTCTGGATGGTGGCGTGAACGGCCGGATCATTCAGAAGGCAGGCCTTGCCGATGCCGCTTGTGGCGAACTGGATCTGGGACCACTCGCCAGTTGATGGTTAATACAGGATGATCGTGATGGTTAGTTAGTGATATATGGAGGTTTCTCAAAATAAGGGAAACCCCAAAATGAATGTTTTATTTCTGTAAATGACTCATGTTGGATGATTTGGGGGTACACATATTTTGAGAAACACCTAGATAGACAAATGAATCAATAGATATGTATATATATATATATTTGTATCTATATGTTTTATCTATTTATTTATTTATGTATTGATTTATTTATTTATCTATTTATCTATTTATTCATTTATTCATTTATTTACACATCAAAACCAAGAATAGTGGGAAAATATTGGTGAGTAATGATAACCAACAATAGTTGAAGATAACGGCTACTTTTAGGAGACAATAGCCGACAAATTGATGGTGAGTTTATAATATCCAACCTACTGATGTGGTTAAGTATGGAGGACAACAGCCAACAATGATACTTGGAATAGAGTGATTAATGATGGTGCACCAGGGTGTTGGCCCAGCCATCAGAACGTGAAGAGACTGCTTCAGAACCCGTAGACCCGGCGCCTGAAGAAAAGAAGAGGCTCCCAAAAGGCAAAACAGGAGAGTGGATCAGTTCACTGAGAGACCACGTTGCAAGCGTGGAAAAGGCTATGCCGGCTGAGTTGTCGGAGGCCGCTGAGTTTTCGGAAGCGTTCCAAAAGCTGAAGCAGCACACATGCATCAGCAACCATTGTGATGATGATAAGTGTCTTGAACTGATTGGTTTCACCCTAGTCAATCACCGTCAGAACCATCATTGTAATGTTCCATCACAAGCATCATCTTCAGCAACCGCGGCATCATCGCAGTCACCATCACCATGTCATCGCCATTGTCATCAATCATCATCATCATCATCATCATCATCATCATCATCATCATCATCATCATCATCATCATCATCATCATCATCATCATCATCATCATCATCATCATCATCATCATCATCATCCATCATCATCATCATCATCATCATCATCATCATCATCATCATCATCATCATCATCATCATCATCATCATCATCCACCACCTGGCTCCCAAGCCGGCTTGTGGTATGACCAGTAGTGATCCGCCCTCGTGACTGCGGTCGGCCTTGACAGTTTGGAAGCTGCTGGGAAGTGAAAGCCTCATCCAACTCGGATTTGAAGGCGCCAGCTGCGCCTCGACAGTGTGGGTCAGAGAGGCAGCCATCACTGTTGGAAAGCTGAGGAAACCACTCTGGATTCTGGGCCATTCAAAGCTTATTATAACGGGAGACTGTCAAATCAATGGGAAAGTGTGATGAAATGGCTAATTCTGACAGTTTATAGAGAACACGTTATCAAAAGAAAAACATTAATTATGACCATTAGAAACCAATCTGACCAATTAGAAAGCCATAACTGTTTGAAAGCCTTACCTTGTATCACAGGCCATCTCATGGACATGTCGTAGCATCTCAGGATCGGGTACACAGCAAAAGAGCCACATTCCACAGGAGCTTACAACAGTCTTCAAGGATCAACCAACAGTGTGCGTGTATGTTATGTGTGTATGTGATGTGTGTGTGCGATGTGTAGGGTTAATGGGATCGAAAAATTACAGGGAACCCTGGCTTTGCTCATCAATTGTATTGGTTTACGACTGGTTTTCTGTAGGTCTTCCCATTCACCATTTCTGGGATGTTGTTGCCACATGGCTTCGACCAGGATGCTGGGCGAAACATGCACGTCCGAACCTCAGAAACTCCCAGCGAACAGTCTGCATAAAGAGCATAGGACTGGGTCCGAGTGATTTCCCTCGGTAATTCTGAAGGTTTTGAGCAGGTGCAGTAGAGGTAGATATAGCCTTGTTGGGCAAGCATTTGAATGGCAATTTCTATGATGTATTCTTGTGTTTGCGTCCTTTCTGGGGAAATTTCATCACATATCAACGCATGTAATATGTACATAGAATCATACTGAAACAGACAGACTGTGTTTTTGTACGGGGGGGTATTCTTTGAAGAAAACCCAATTTATTTTGCAACCCTTTAATGAACATGAATACGAACCCATAGATAGAATATTTGGGTCAAGCCCTCCAAAACGAAGAATAGGGACAAGGATTTGGCCAAATAGCATTCGGTTTCAGCACCTAAAATAGGTCCTTGGTTGAACCCCAAACACGCATTAAACACGCGTGGCTAGAATCGAAGACTAAGGCCCCAGATTTTTTTAAACATCCATATTCTATCTAAGCTGGGCGGTCTAGGTTTTTTCTTTGGAATTCAGGATATTTTATCTACTCCAGGATGACTATATATAGATTTATGATGATTTATGCATATACACCGTCATCAAAGAAAATATATACATATCGACAGAGAGATGTTTGCAAGTACGGCTACTTAAAGCACATAGGCAATATTCAATAGGGGGGTTTCCCAAAATCAGACCCCAAATCGTCCATTTTTGCCGTTTATCAACAAATCAGCCATTTTTGGGCGTCCCCAATGGCTTGAGAACCCCCTATATCTATATACTCCAAATTCAAAGGTGCAGTTCTGGCAGGTGGGCCGAGATTCCCAAGGCTTCGAATCGAGACATGGGCCCTGGGTGATGTGAGCACTCAATCCTACTATAGGTTTAGAATCACCGACAAGGTGGGCCCCCCCCAAACGTTATAAGTTGGTTAAGATTCGCCATTTGACTATGGTTATATCTACCATAACTAGTAGTTACCCTAGTTATGAACCAACTTAGCGAACTAAGGGGGCCCACCTTGCAAGTATGTCCACCCAATGAATGTCCAGAGAAAAATGAAAACTTTGTAGTATTTCCAACTAATGCCATTTATTTCTTGGTCAACATGTACAACTCTGTCCAGCCAATCAGCCCCTATTTTGACTTGGTTATGTAGCGGCTAAAGGCTCATATGAAACGTCTCTGAATGATAGTCGATGCTTTGCTTTGATACAAGGCGGTATGCTACATAATTATTTGCATGTGCCTGCACATATTTCATTCAAGGAGTAATATGTACAGCTTCATTTATTTTCAACCGTCCATGGATAGATTGACAGATAGATAGAATCAGAATAAAATACGCAATAATTTGCACATATCTTGCAGACATAAAATCACAGTTCCATGTCACATGCCCCATGGTTAACAACTATCAACCCCACCGTTAACAACTATCAACCCTTCGAATGTTGTAGTGTTTTTCACTGCTATTGTAAGCCTGAACGGGTTGATTGGTCACTATCAAATGTTTTTAACTACCATTTTAACTATATCACCCCCACCGTCAACAACTATTGACCCTTATTGCAAGCCTGAACATTGTAACTCTGAACATTTGCCATAGTAACTACTTCGGTAACCTGTTTAACCCTGTTAACTACTATGTAAGCCTGATGGTCCATGATGGTCCTTGTTTCGCCCTGAGGAAAGCAGTGTGGAATATAGCGGCCCCGAACGGGCGCTCTGCGGCAAATTGGCCTGGCAGGGCGCTTGGGTTGGCGGAGGACGGGGGAGCTGAGGCTGCGTGAGCCCCTGGGCGAGCGTATAGCTGGATATGGTGGTTTCTCAAGGCATAGGGTAGCCCCAAGTTCTGGTGGGTTTATGACCTGTAAATGGTGAATGGATGATGGCTGGGGGTACCCTTAGAGAAACACCCATGGTGGTAGAGTTGGTAGTACTGGTTGGTGGTTGGTTTTTTGGGGGTTGCAACCGTTGATCGTGGTCAATGATAGGGAATCATGAGCAACAATGATGGTTAAACAACTACTATAGTTGCTAGAAACAGTACATGTAGAACGCACTGGTAGTACAGTTTAGGGCAGTATAGTTGACTGGTAGTGTAGTATAACCAACTTTTCCTGGTGGAAGCTATTGATACATGTAACAAAAGCAGTACAATTTGACTGGTATTCGTCGTTATAGTTGGTAAAACTGGCAAGATCTGGCAAGAATGCAGATATCCTTGGTCAGTCCGTGTAGTTGGTATGTTGAATCAGGACAACTTCGTTGGTGGTACCAAGAATCAGGACGTGATAGCTAGGACAACGCTTCACAAGAATGTCAAGCAACTATTCACTGGTGCAACTGATGGGCGCCAGGGGCTGTTGAGCAGGGATCAATTATTCAGGATAGCCACGGACTGGATCTGAACCAGCGGAGAGATGATATGCCAACGGGGTGAAGGTGTTGTCCAAGTCGTTAGGATCACATCACGAGACAGTTCTCCCAACGTGTTGTGACAGGGTTGCCCCATATAGACACCCATCTCTTGGGCCGATGAAGCTTTGACTCCTAGGGACAACTCGTTGGCGCCTTGGAGGGCAGTGAGGGTGATTATAGCTGGCTCCACGTTCCTTGGGTTTGCCCTCAAGTGGACCCATGACAACATTAGTTGGGCTCCAGAGAGTCGCATGGCCCCATGGCCTTTTTCCCACCCCCTGTTTCCATGTTTGAAGCTTTGGTTTTTTGAAGTTTTGGATGATTTTGTTTTGCACTTTCTTTGGCTCGGCAAGTCTAAGATGCAGTGACTACTTGTTCCTTTCACTCAATGCCCTACTTGTGGATCCTGGACAATTCTTGGCACCTCCATCGAAAACCATGACCTGGGGTGCCCTCTGGTTGACATCATGGGGATCGCAACGATCCCGAATGATCCGAATCCAACTTGGACGGTGACTCCGACTGGGGAGTGCCAGAAACCATTTAGAATGGATTTTTAATCCAGCATGAAATGAACCAAATTGAATCACCCGAGACCATTCAATATCAATTGTTGGGCTGATGGATGATCCGTATGATCATGGAAACAAACAGTAAGAAACAACAATACTGATTGTCAGAAATAGGTTTCCAGTGTGGTTAAAATGATGTGCGTTCTTATCATAGTTGATTCATGTTGATTCTCAGCCAACCATCCATACCAATCATCCAGAAGAAGCGCTTCTTGTTATCAGGAAACCATCCAAATGATCCTTGTTCATCCAAGATTTTGTTTTGTTTGCCCCGATTGTTATCAGCAAACCATCCAAGAGGTTGATATCAACAACTGGTTGTTTCTCAAAATAGGGGACCCCCCCAAATCATCCACTATTAACCATTTATAGTAATAAACCAACCATTTTTGGGGCTCCCTATATTGAGAAACCACCAACTATCAATATCAACTACAAGAAACACTGAGTATCAGCAAAGCGCATTCGGGTCTGTGCCAAGCCGTAGTGGCTCAGTCAACCAATGGTTTCCAATTCGTAAAATGATCATTCGCTTTGGTGGGGCCCACCCTATGGCTTGGCACATACCCAACTGTCAATCATTCATAGCCAATCACCAACTAGAGTAAATCCCTATTATTAACCATGGTTGATCCGGAATATCAGCAAACCATTTGTGTTGTTGCGTTGAGCACGGCCACATGGCGGAGTATGTTTTTATGTAATCAATCATCGTTCATTAACCACGTTTTTTTTAAGTAATCCCCCAATCTTACTGGGTGGAGTAATCATGACTACTCTAATCCCTATTATCAACCATGGTCAATCCCTAGCTAATCAATCAGCAAAGCATTTTTGTTGATCATGACCACAGCTTCGAAATGATGACTTGGGCCGCGCTCCAGGATCCTTCGTTCAGAAGATCCTGCCTCAGCTTCAAATGGGAGGCGACCTTACTTTAGCATCTTGGCGAACGATGTCGTCAAGCGCGAATAGTTATGAACCATAAAGGTTGAAAAATTGTTGCTAAATGATGGTTGGTAAATGGCTAATGGTGGCTAATTCTGGCCAATGAATGATGGTAAATGCTTGATAAATGGTCGAATAAAAATGATGGTTACTGCTGATTAATGGTTCATGAATAATGGTTGGTAATGGTCAATGATTGGTGATAAAACTCAAAGATTGGTGGTCATGCTCGATACTCCTTAATCGTGATTAATGAACCCTAGTAGTGGATGAGAATAGTTAATGATTGTGGTTGATAATGGTCAGGAATCAGAAGTGATTATTCGTAACAATCAATGCCCCAATTTGGATGCATTATGAATGAAAGAAATGGATTACACGATATACTTGCTACATATTCACTATGTTCAGGAATGATCAAAACAACATATTTAGCAGGCCCCAAAAGGATGAAGCAATAGATGACATATTAAAGAAACCCTGCTCTACATGCAACCAGTCTCAAACAAGCATGAAGCCTTCCTTGGAACAAACAGAGAACAAGTAGTTTTTCACAACACGTATGAATATGTATATGTATTTATATATACATATAAATGGACGTGTCGTCCATCAGAACTGATCTATATCAGGTACATATTGCAGATATACACATAGTTACAGAGATCTTGATATCGAAACCCAAAACAGATAATTACAGCTATAGTATATACATTTAGATTTGCAGATAATACATTTTTTTAACAAACATATGCCTGTGGGTCAATCCCTTGTGGCGCTGCTGAACATCTACCCATTGTATGTTTTCTATTGACCCATAGCCACATAGATACAGAGGTGCTGATACATTGATTTTCAAATTATGGACAACATGCTGTGGACATAGATATAGCCATGAATTATCATAATCCACATCATATGCTGTACATCAAATAGCATAATCTATCATATGGGGTGTTCTTAGAATAAGGCTCCCAAGAGAATCATCAAATATCAACTACGTTGAATAAATAAATGAATCATTCCCTTTTTGGTTTCCCTATCTTGAAAAACCACTATATGGATGTTTCTCAAAATAGCGTACCCCCCAAATCATGCCATATCAATCGTTTCTAGTGATAAAGCAACCATTTGTTGGTTTCCTACTTTTAGAACACTTTTAATCATGTTAGATTAACAAAAGAACATGTCCTTTTTGGTTTCCCTATGTTGGGAAATCGATCATCCAACCAACCATTAACCAACCATTCAACTATTTCTTAAATGGTTGGTAAACCATTAACTACCCATTTAACCAACCATCAACCAACCATCAAAGCACTACAACAAAGGTCACATGATGCCTCGCTTGCTCGGCTCAGGTCGGAGTGAACGGTGTGACCTCCATTGGGCAGGCCCTTCGAGCAGCTTGGGTGTCAGCGGGTGCGACTGGGAAGCTGCCACAAGCAGCTGCTTCCTCACTCGAAAGAATGTGGGCCCCCTTGGCTAAGTTGGTTCATAACTAGGGTAACTACCAATTATGGTAGATATAACCACAGTTAAATGGCTTATTAACGAACTTATAACTAGGGGGGTGGGCCCCCAAGCACTGAGCTAAGTTGGTTTAATAGCTAATCTAAGTAGGGTGAACTACCAGTTACAGGGGTTATGATCCAACTTAAAAGTGGTTGGGGGCCCCCTTGTAGAAAGTATGTAAGAAGATTGGTTTAAAAAGATGAGTGACATTATATAAACGATGTAAACAACATCAACATATGTAAGCAATATGTGAAAAAAGCATGTAAAACATATGTAAACACATATCTTGCAAATTACAACTCACATATCTTGTAAATCACAATTTTGCGTGGTTGAAATGGGTGCATGAACCATGCCATCATTGACTTAGCATCATAGCTGCTCGCGATTTCCAACCTATGTGAGCCTAACTATAAAATCACCCCCCCAATCATTATCAACCATAGTTTCGCTATCATTCATCATCATGAATCATCATTGATCATCATTTGACTATGATTAATCATCATTGACCATAACTATCATGAATCATCATTAATCAACAACAGTTTAACTATCATGAATCACCATCAATCATCAACCATCACGACAGCAACAAAAATGCTGGGCACGAATCGGGTTCCGAAAGAGTTCCTGGAGTTCGCTGCCAGGTGGGTCTGCGATATGCCGAGGGCAAGAACGTCCTCACCGCCACGCTCAGTCGGACGCCGCCCAGCGGTATGCCAGGAGCCGGGCGAGATGGCACCATGGCGGGGTTGGATGGCACCAGGGCGGGGCTGGATGAGAAACCAAGGGTGCTGGGCTTATTGGAGGCCTTATACAAGGTGGGGCCCCTTAGTTATAAGTTGGTTAAGATTCGTCATGTAAGTATGATAGTATGGTTATATCTTCCATTTGCTTAGTAGTTACCATACTCAAGCCTATAAACCAACGAAGCGCTATCTTGGGGGACCCTACTTGTAGGATGAATTACTGTGATCATTTGTGATCATGTGTGATCATCGATTCTCCAAAATCTAGTGATCTTGAAGGTGGAGTTGGTTGCAAATTGCAGCCATAGATGAACAGATGTGTGGTCCGTTGACGCCGATTCACGAATTTGTCAACGTTGGATCAGGTGGACTGTTTGGGTGCCTGAAATTAGGATGTTCATGGATTTTCTTTGTGTTTTTATCCATGTCATGGTGGTTGCCTGCCTCAGATTGCAATGCATTCTTTTGGCTTGACATGAATCCACTTCGGCTTGTGAGCTCGATGCGTTGCTCGCGTGGCATGGGTTGGCAAGCGCGATGAACAGGTTCCACGGTACCTGTCAGATATTATGACACAGGAAAGTCACGGTGAATGTCTTGGGAGCACATGGCGATGGGTCAACATTTACCAACAATAATAGGGGATAGTAACAATAGCCACATGTGAAAATGTTTCGCGGAATACCTGTCACTGTTCTTTTGCAGAATGTAATTGCAACGGATACAATTTCACAAAAAAATAATACAAACCATCTTACATCGCAGTTGATGTGCCACAGTCAACCTGTTAGAAGCTGTCTGAGATCAGAACATGTTTCATCAAACTATTCACTAAAGCTCCTATTGACTACCTACTTGATCAACCATGCACCATAATTTGATTTATGCAACGCATTATGTTACAACCATGATTAGTTGTAACAACCATAATCAACATAAACTATGATTAAATTTGACTAACAAACAGTTGTAACAACAATGATAGATTATGTTGATAAAATTTGATTCGACTAAGTATTTGATGAATCATGGCATGTTTGCATCCAAGCTGACTTGTTTGACTCAGACTCTCCTTGGTGGCTCCAGGAACACCAGGACAAGTGCACGAGCTGAAAATGTATTTCGTGGGATCTCCCGGTTGGGGCAGCGGTTCCAAGCGGTGCTGGATCATCCCCCAAAGCATCTCAATGTGAGGAAGAAATGGTTGGGTTAATGGTTGAGAATGTAGGTGATAGATATCAACAAGAATGGGAGACCAACTGTATCGCTGTGGGTCCCGACCACTCATCCAAAATGTGAGTAGATGAAGATTCCCACAGTTCGACTTGTTTGGTACTTTCGCGGATGTGAACAGCCAGGGGTACTGGGGCCCTTGACCCACAGCCACTTGTAAATATACCAGCCACTTCAGGGGAACATCTTGTACGCACACTCTCAAATACGGGGCAAGTAGTATCACACCAAGTAGCCAAATACCTTGAACGATATTCTGGTTAGTGGTTTTTTTGAACAGCGTTTGTTGTTTGGTGTCTCGCCCTGTCGATTGGTACCCCTGTGCTCGCTGCCTATTGAACCCCAGCTTCGGCTGTATCAGCAGGCCCTACTACGCCTGATTCAGCCTGATGTTTTTTTTGCCAAGGTAAAATCTTGACCGACCTGATATGTGATCAGTGTGATCAATCTGTGATCGATTTGCTTAACATTCCGACAAGCAATGCCATTTTCCGAAACACCCATATGCATGTCTACACATCTATGTTCTAAATTAAAAGATATCATAGCTGCCGTGCTGAATGGTGACATCATACTATGAGTGCTGGAAGTCGCCTCGATGTGTTGTAGATCCACTCCTGACTTGGAGGAAACATGTTAGGGAAGTCACGTCGATATGTTGTAGATCCACTCCTCGATAGTTGAGGTGAATTCTTTTGATGGATGATCTATCACGCAACAAAATAATGCGGAGTTCCATGGGTGCAAAAAGTTGAGGTGACTTTCCGCAACCATTGATGTACGGAGTTCCATGCGGGAAAAGCATTCCCACCCAAAGTTGATGTAACTTCCAGCGTTAGCAGTATGAGTTCTACTATTGTGATGTCACATGTTGATGAATGACCATTTTGGCGGTTTTACCAAAACAAACTCAATACGTGTTTCAAGATGGCTATGGGTCAAAACCTTTTGCCCCGAGTGTACCACTGTTTTCCCTGTGATTCAAAACCTTTTGCCCAAAGTGTACCACTGTTTTCCCTATGATTCAAAACCTTTTGCCAAAGTGTACCATTGTTTTCCCTAGCATTGTTTGATACTATATTCCGTAAATGTTATCGCTATTGCTGTAATAACTGACAGCCATCCAAGGTGGGTCCCCCTAGTTTTGAGTTGGTTAAGATTCGCCATTGAACTATGCTGATATCTTCCATAACTAGTGGTTACCCTACTTAGCCCTAGTTATAAACCAACAAATCGCTCCTGGAACTTCACCAGGATCCTGATCGCGTTCAGATCCAAGGTTTACAGACAGTTCGACTGACCAAGCTTGAAGGGTACGAACCAGCTTCTGTGTTAAGGTAAGAGGGTGCTAACCATTGAGGAACTTTGCTTCCAACTCAAGCTTAGAGTTCGTTGGTTGAACAGAAGCTTGGTTGGAAACAAAGATACTCACAGTGCATTTTTGGTTTTCCCTAGTAATTGCTATAACAAATGGTTGGTTGGCAGACGCACATATTTTTTTCATGACGTGATGGTTCAATCATCCAGCTACACCTTGACGCTTCCACAGCAGCAACGCCCAAGGTGCGAAAGGTCACGGAGCGATTAAACCTAGGGACGGAGTTCAAGTTTTCTTATCCTGACAAGGACCCTGCCATGGCTGGGGGCCAGTGCAAGCGCGACAACGAAAAGGAACCTAGACATGGACAGGGGGAGATACTTGAGCCTTTCTACTTGAGCCAATAAGGAGCCTCAGCTGTGGGATAGCACCTGAAAACCATCGAAGCAAGTCGTTTGTCGACGTTTGGATTGCCACCCATGGGTCCCATGCCCATATCTCTCAACTTGGCCTGAGAAAGTGAAGGTACCAGCCTCAACATGTTCATAAAGTCATAAAGGGACCACCAACTCGGCGACCCGATCATTTCCGGAGAAGTCCTGCTTGGATTCAATGGGTCGTATTCCATTTTTATGCGCATCCTTGGCCATGATCAATCACCTTCAACTATAGCTAGAAGTTCACCAGCTGTGAATATACCCAGTTCATGCTTACTGTTGGTGCATGCACATGTTCTAGTCGATTCTCCTTCATTTCAACCCACATTAATTAATTGTGTTGAAGCACTATTTCGCAACCATTTTTCACGTTCATTACACATCACCCGCCCTTACTGGACCATCTTCACCTCCGATCAGTTGAGCGCAAAACCATGGCCATGCCGCAGGACTCTGGCCTGAGCTTAGGCTACGAGTACATCTTCAGGTCAGCAGTGCAGGTGGTGGTTATGGTTGACAGGTTGGGTTTCTGGGGGTTCAGAATGAGCAGTGGGTGATAATGGTGATCCATGGTGATCCGCAATGGTGGTTCAATATACGAAACATATCTAACCAACATGAATCATCGTGGTTAATCCATCAGAGCCTCTTTGAGACTTGGGATCTTGTCGTGCCCAAAGGTAGGTTGCTTAACATTCAGGGAAACGGATCGGTAGCCATCCAAGCGACGGGATCATGGTTAGACTTGGAAATCTTACGGGGGAAGCCCTTTTTTGAGGGCACAGATTTTAGTTTTTTTTGTCAAGAAGGCTACGGCAAGCGCCTCAATCATAGGCTGCAGTTGCTTACTCAGGGGTGCTACGTGCATGGATCATCAGTGATACTCGAGTCCAGTGATGGCAAGCATTAGGACAGGATGATGAGACAGCGCATGGAACTTCTCAGCGGATCACTCTACTCAAGCTGGTTGGTGTTTTGAAGCATGTTTTTATTTTCCCTGGTAATAATCAACAAGAAATGGATGGTTGACAACTTGCGCCTCACGACGGGGTGGTGAAATAACACCGACCAGGTTAGTCCTGTTGAGTAGATGGTTAGTGATGGTTGAACCACTGGTGGATGGTTGGTAAGTACATCACGTTCACTCTATACTCAAAACCATCAACAAGTTAGTCAACCAACCAGATTAGTGCTGTTGATGGTTTAACCATTGGTTGATGGTCTACTCCAGAGATTTCTGCAAGACTGAGTTCCAGACTTCGGTAGCCAAGGCCCTGATCCCAATAGGAGAACTCCCAGCTTTCGCCAACGAAACAGCTTGCTGTAAAGAGGTTGGATCATCCCAGACATTTTTTTTCTCAAGCCAGGACTTGGGGACCCCCAAAGTTATGGATGGCTTATTACTTGAAAGGACTAAGATTGGATGATTGGGGGGTATCCCGGCATCCCTATTTTGAGAAACCACCATATGATGGAGAAGGCTTTCTGTTTTGCAGGCTTGTCCAAATCTACCCGATCTACCCGGTCAGTTCCCAATTTCTGACAAATCACTGGTTGTATCCAGAACTGCCAGGTTCAATCAATGTAAATCTACCTGTTCAATCTCCCTTTTAAAAATGGTGGTTTCTCAAAATAGGGGAAGCAAAAAATTGTGGTTTATTAATGAACAATGATTCATATGGTATGATTTGAGGGTACCCCTATGACTCGCTTGTATCCCTACAAGGTGGGCCCCCCTTAGCTAAGTTGGTCCATCACTAGGGTAACTACTAGGCAAATGGTTGATATAACCAGCTTGTTAAATGGCGAATCGAATCACCAACTTATAACCACTGAACTAAGTTGGTTCATAACTAATCTAACTAGGGTGATTTCTACCAGTCATAGGGGTGAACTAACCCAACTAACCGTTCAGTGCTTGGGGGCCCTTGGATGGCTGTCATCGTTCAGCACGATCCCTGAACCCCGCGCTGCGAAGCTCATGAAGCTCAGCTCCTGAGAGCGACTGCCCGAGGAATGCGCGCATCCAGGGCCTTCTTGATACAGATGGTGCCTTGGTTTCGACCGCGATACCGAAAGGAGCTGTGGCTGACATCGATGACGGGATGACAGGCATGGTCGGCATAGTGTTGAATAATAGATGATTAATGATTCACCAAGCTACAATGGTTAATGATAGGGGATGATAAGTGACACCTATAGGGAATATATCCCAACTATATGGCGAGCTGGGTCAAGCTCTTAACCACCCAACGTTCATGGGGGATTTCCACCAACAAAGCTATAGGGAAAACAATGGTTAATAGGGGGGAACCAAGGGTACGGGGTTTTGACCCACTGCCATTTATCTAGTCATGCTATTGTTGATGGTTTGTAAGGAGACTTGACCAGATCTCAAGTTTAAACAACTTCCGTTACACAATGGTAAAGACACTGATGTCCAGGATTTCCTCGGTGGACATTCGTCCATGGTGGTTTTCGTTGGTGAGATTGAGCAGCAGCAGGTGAGGACTAGTGGTTCACCATGATGGCCATGCCAAACAAAACCGTGCCTGTGTTCAATGTGATTGTTGTCGTATATCGGAACATTGCTGTTTTTTTTTCTTCCTGACCCCCAAGTATCATGATATGCCATTTCTTACACTGCAAATACAGTATTTGCATCAAAATCTCATAACTGTATACTTGTGTATCAATATTAATTGCCCACTAGCTTTAGCGATGAGAATACCAGTGACTATGCATATATATATATATATGTATACCTAGTTCTATCAATATGAATGACCCTACCCTTCCACTTAGCTCTGCCATAGATAGGCCACCCCCAGCTACAACAAGGGCAACAAAAACAGCTGGCAGCACCTACTGTTTCATGGTCACTGGATCCACCGAGGCAAGGTCAGCTGCTGTGTCCATGATGCCATGGGCTTTGGCTTTAGTGGTATGATCGACTACGCGCGTGGGGACTACAAGCTGCTGGGCTGGTCGAGGGGTGATGGGTTGGTCAGGATTCATGACCAGATGGAGGTTTCAGTGTGGTGGTATGATGTTTTTCGATTGTTTAATATACTACGGTTTTCTTATAGTTTTCTTGTCTTTTTTAGATGCTTTATAGATGGTTTCTATGGTTTGATTGTTGTCAACAGATGCTTTGTTGATGGTGAACTATATGGGATCAGGTGGACATATAGTGTTTGACTGAAGGTTTGTTGATGGTCTACGGAGGTCAACTACTTTTTTATGATGGCTAATTGCAGGGGAGCAATCCATCACGAACCAATGTATCAATGTTGCAGATCATTCATCATGAATTCACGATTGATTCATTCATTCATTCATTCATGCATTCATCTATTCATTCATTCAGTCAGTCATTCATTCATTCATTCATTCATTCGTTCGTTCATTCATTCATTCATTCATTCATTCATTCATTCATTCATTCATTCATTCATTCATTCATTCGTTCGTTCGTTCATTCATTCATTCATTCATTCATCCATTCATCCATCATCAGTCATCATTGATTATTCTCTCCTGGTATAAGTAGACCATCAGCACCCCTTCACAACGAGTCCGTTGTGGCCGAGACGGACCTTAGTTTTTGCCATGACTGTCCAGACAGTCATGCCATGACCAATGCACCATTCAGCGACAGCCTCGGGGGTTTGTCAAGCCATAGGCGATCCCCAAGTTCTGGATGGTTCACTGCTGCAAATGCTCAATATTGGGATGATTTTTTGGGGTACCCCGTTGACTTGAGAAATTCGGGCAGCTCGTCCAGCTCTGCCAAGGATGATGGATATAAGGATGGGTCACCAACACTGGGTACAGGAACATCGAGGGGCTATGGCTGTTAATGTCAAACTAGGGATGTGGCTGTGCGAGCCTGTACCCCTGGTGAACAACCAAACAAAGGGCGTTCTGTTCATCTTTTAGTTGCACACTAGGGGTACAGGGGGCCCACAGCAATAAATCGAGAGACATTCAGAGACCAGGCTAGCCAGAAAGTGGTGAGTTAGTCTACACACCATGGCCAAAGGTCAACCAGTATCAACCAGTCGTATACCTGGGGTGGGGGCCTTGGCACGGCATAAGTTCTAAGGTTCGGCATGGTGATGCAAGTGGCTCCCCAGCCTGAGGGTCAAGGTCAGCCAGCGTGAGTGAACGGCGCAGTTTTGTGGCAGCTTTGGGGTTGGGTGAGCCATGAGACGAAGAAAAGTGTTGATCCATGAAGCACATTGAAGCATACCTTTCTGAGTTTTGTGGAGTTTTGTGGAGTTTTTGTTGCAACAGAACGGAACGTCGTGTTTCGGTGGCACCTGCACGAAACCCATGGGCGTGTCGACATTTGTTGCAAAACTCGGTGACTTGACCGCCGTATCTGACAACTCAGAGTTCTCTCAATCCCTCGACAGGGATCCCCGCGGAAATCTCGGGTGAGCGGCGAAATGCCCCAGTGTAGGACCGCGCGGTTGTGGTCGAAAAATTGGCGACACAAATCATTGGGGAGGTTGGTTATTGTTTGATCAAGGTGATTAAGGAAATATACATATCATATAACTATTTCTATCAAGTTATTTCTGTATTGCTTTATACACAGTTAACATATGTGGGTATATGCGTAGATACGATTTTCAGGGGTGGTGTTTAGCCTGCGATGGCTGGCGAGCGGTGCGAGCGTAGGCAGGAGAGTGATTCAGAACTGGATAATGCCAAGCCTGGATTAAGAATGGTGATAAATGGTGATAATGCCATTCAAATGGTACCCATTTTATATCCTTAGTAATGTTGAATTCAAAGTGATTAACAAACTAGGGTGTTTTCTAAATAATGGGTGCCATTTGAATGGCAAGTATGAACAATATGGGTGTTTCTCAGACTAGGGGTACCCCCCCAAATCCATTCTGGGAATGTTAACTCCGGATGAATCAACCCCTGGTTGATAAATAGGGGTATAGCCCAAGTTCGCCTTGGTTTCCCATTTAAATAGTACCGCCCAATTAATCAACCAGGGGTCTATCAATCCTTGGCATCCTTGGTTAACATTGCCCCAAGTGTCCATGGATTGCGTTGTGGTCACTTCATTTGCCGGCAATTCTTGGGGGGCTGCGATCCTGGACGTGAGAAGTTGTCCTCCTGTCCGGCTGGAACATGTTCACGGATGAGTCTTGAAACTCGCTCCAGTAGTCGCAGGTCCAAATGTTTGCCGCTGGTCTGTTGTTCACTCAGCAATGGACAGTGCAAGTGTTTCTTGTTCCTGGGAACGCGTACTTGTAAGTAAGTAGTCCATTCCCATGTTTTATTGGAAAACCAGTGATTTGTGCCTGCACCAAGCATCACTAAGTTTTGCCTGCCCAAGTGGTTGCGGATACTGGAGAATAGAAACAGCCCATGACCACTAGAAACCACGAGGGATAATGCAACTGGTGGTGGGTATAGTTGCAAGATATGTTCCTAGGACCGTCATTACCCATCAACATGAGCCACAGCATCATCAAGCACCAGCCATTGATTGGTAACCATCATGGATCATCGTCAACTATCATGTACCAAACATTATTCAGCAACCATTATCATTACCCATGACTCTAACTTCATTTTTCAATAAGTTGGGCAGGTTCACAATCAACGACTCTCAGCGGCTGGGTGTTCCACTGCTATGAAACAGCGCCACATGGCATCATGGGATTTTCACAGTGTCTTTGTATAGTCATCATGATTTATCATTTTTAGGCTCAAAATATCTCAAAATGCCAAATTAGAATGTTCAGAAGCCACATAAAAGGCCAACAGAGCAGAAGTTGAATGTAGTGCCGCTCCCAGCCCAACAAAGTTGGCTGGGTCAAAGATGGAGATGTGATGTGGGAGCTCCAGCTGCTTTCCTGAGCGGCGAAGAAGCAGGAGACGCAGCGGGAAAAGTGTTATCAGGCTACGAAGAGGAACAAAGAATGCTGAAAGAACTACTTCCAGGTTTGACAGAGAGCTGGTTTGGCGTGTACCTTGGACAAAGCAGGACACCTGGGACATGCCGCGGTTGGTAGATGCACGGCGGAACTTTAGCTGGTCTACTTGAAATGGCACGTGAGAAGCAATTGTATGGCAGTGCCTTTTATCATGCAAATGGTCGAATGAGCGGTGACCTGCTAGTGTCACTAACCCCGGGCTTATACCTTCTTTACGAAAGTGAAACGGAAGAGCACGTGCCCGCCCACTTATTCGCTGGAAGCTTGTGGGCGCAGGTGGAGCTGAAGTCCCTTGACCAGCAGGTCAACGAGTCTTTCAAGCTCACCCTGAGGAAACACTATGGTCCCCGGCTTTTCTCGGATGCATGCATGGCAGTCATCTGCAGGCTGAAGTACTTGGATGGAAAAGTGTGGCGAGTTGTTTCAAACCAATATGACACAAACTTCGGCATTGCTACTGTGGCTGTCTCTAGGAATGATTCAACTTCTTCGACGCTCCAGCCTTGAGTGCTGAAAGCCGGGTGAGACGGCACTGCAGGGATCAGCTTCGAAGCATCAAAATGATTGCGTCTCATCTGTGACACAACGTTTTTCGACAGCTTGCTTATGTCTATGCCCTTGTTTCTTCCCAACAGTACTTTCGGCTCCAGCCAACATTGCTGCAAGGCAGGCTTCCTTGACACACCCATCACCAATCGATGCTAGTGGCAACAATCCATGACACGGTCCCCAGCTCCTCCGCTCCTCAAGGGTGCTGTCTTCCAGATCACACCGTTTTCGGAACATCGCCCACAATGTACCAGACACCTGAGCCAGACTTTTTCATAATTTCCCGCCCAGCTTGGCGTGGCACAAGATGCAATGGAGCTGGTCATTGGCATCCCAAGTGATCCTGAAGCAGCGGCAACTTCAGTCAGTAGCAGCTCCATTCAAGGATGGCTCACCTGGAACTGTTGGAGCCACTTTTTTTCATCAGCCTGGTCACAAGGGAACCGTGGGAGCCTTGTCTGGAGCTCTTGGAGCCGGAGTAACAACTCCTTCACGAAGTAGACCACCCGGAACTGTTGTGCAAGCCCTAAGCTCAACAGCTCCTGGTGAAACACGCCGCCATGAAGCTGTTCAGAGAAGAGTCAAGAAAGAGGTACAGGTTGAAGTGAAAGAGGAAGTTCCTTCACCTGAGCCAGCAGCGCCAGCAGCTCCTCTAGCAGCTTCCTTGAAGCGTGGCTCACCCAAAGCTGTTGCCTCCAAAGGAGAGGCGACAGCCAAGGCCAAGACTCAGTTTCCCGAAGTGGAGATCCAAGAAGCCACAGTCTCCAAAGTCCCCGAAATGATTCAGGTAGCAGTTTCACCAGTTTCGCTCAGGAATTTGGATTTGCAGAGATCCGCAGGGCAAAAGAGGTGCAATGTCAAGTTCGATGCCAAGTTCGTGTCACCACTGACTGAAACTCAGTTCGTGCAGTATATAAAGGTGATGTGTAGCAGTGGTTGATGTTCGTTAGCTGTGGCTGATGGTGTTTGATGAAGCAGCGCCACGTGGCAGCGGCTCTGCTCACATGTTCGCCATGGGCCGTGCACATTGCTGCCTGGGTCGTTTGCAGAGGCGCGGGTCGCGCGCGAATGGGGGCATTGGGAAACGGAGCCGCATGCAGCGGTTCATCGGCAGTTTCTTTGTGTTCAAAAGTTGCGTGGTTGTGCAAAAGGATTAGTAAACTAAACTTTTCAAAATTTGAGGAATTTGATCTTGGCGGTTTTGAACAATGCACAAATAATGATCAAAAATGCCTTCGGTTTCGTACCTGTACGCAAAATGGATGTTATTTGCTGTGGATTTGCCATTTTCATTATTTCCATCCTTGATTGCTGTGAAATATTTCGATCGCGATCGTTTTAAAGTTATTTTGGAAGCATTATGAAAGTGAGTAAGAACAGTTTTGACCACGATCATCAGTTGTCAAGCGTTATTGGTAGGTATTATTGATCATTGTCAACCAATATTTTTCCATGCAGCATGATTAGTCATCATTCTGTCCGATGAAGTATTTCTGGAAGAGTTCATGTATCATGATTCTACCACCAACGATAATTTTTGGCATAACCATAATCGTTGGTCAGTGAGCACATTATCCACTACAACTACAACCATTATTTTGCCATCAACCATTCGCAATCGGTTTTTGTTTGTTGATTGCTATCAAACATGTTCAGCTATTTTACCATTGCTGTTCACCATTACCAACCACCATTCCTCATATCCACTGACCGCGACTAAGGAAATTTCAATTCACCATGAGTATCCTGCAAGTCAGGATTGTCAACATAGCATTGTTGGTTATAGACCATTACACATATGATCATGTTGGTGTTTCTCAAAGTAGGGGTGCCCCCAAATCATCCTTTCCATTAAGCATGTATAGCAATCAACCAGCCATTTGGGTTGTCCCGCCACAAAATCAAATGTTATTCAACCATTGTCGTTGGTGATTATCTCCTATTGTTAATCGTGATTACCCATAGAATTCACCATAAAAATCCCATGTCAAACCATACGAAAAACCTATTATACGTATCAATTGTTATTCAAACAGTTGGTGATTTTCTCATGATTAAGCATGGCTAGCATAGAAAATTATTTTGAAGTAACCAATTTTTTCGCTTTGTTACCATTGGTAAGCCAGGCTCGTTGCTGCGGAACCCAACACCCCTGGCGCTGACGGACGTGCCTCGGTCCATGAAAGAAGCCCTGCGAGGTGGCCAGGGTTCGGTGAAGTTGGTGAAGTTGGTGCGTTGGATGATGATGTAACCATCATATAATGATGGCCCATATGAGCC
The DNA here is from genome assembly GCA_009767595.1 of Symbiodinium kawagutii. NCBI lineage: Eukaryota > Dinophyceae > Suessiales > Symbiodiniaceae > Symbiodinium > Symbiodinium kawagutii. Next base: position 179,864 of record VSDK01028513.1, on the reverse strand, counting down.
AAAAAATGCCAAAAACCAACTATTATTTCCAGGCAATTTCTCAAGCCTTCGGGGGACCGGGAAAGAGGTTGATTGACTACTATCAATGGTAGCGCTCTTGGCAAACAGGTTCAGTCTGAGGGGACCCCGCTCCTTGGCAGATCCCAGCAGGAATAAGTGAAAAGAAAAAGAGTAGCACACAGCCACTATCACCGTCTCCGACGATGATTGCGAAACCTAGCATGTCTGGTCAGCCAACCGCTCGCCATGTCTTCAGTGTCTATCCGGCTGACGGGAATGGTCACCAGTGAGGTCAAGGTTGGGAGTTCAGGTTGACTTGGCATACGTCCATAGGGAAGCTGACCAAAGTGTTGAACAATGGCAGCGATTGTCTCTCTCTGTCGTGGCATACCAGGTCGCACACACAACCCATTCTTGCCATGCGCAAGCCCCAATATCCTAGTACTTTTGCAATGACGTTGTCTCTTAGCAGGCAAAGGCACCCCCGCTAAACGATGAAGTTGGGATATAGTACGTTCAAATGCAAAAACCTGTTGAGTGTAGGGGACATCTATGTCCTGCAGAATGAGGTATCGAGGTGTGAAAGATTGCTCCGGTGATTCGTTTATTGCCAAGCCTCTTTGTGTAACAATCTGGAAGTTGACCGCAAGTTCAAACCAGGAAATACCAGGATCGTCCGGCCTTTCGGATTGATCCCAGTCCAACATTGTCCACCAAGCATGAATATATGCTGTATGTTGTGATCCCCATAGGCTGGCGTCAAAGACCGATTGCATGTCTTCTGGCCAGTCAAAGGTTCGCCGTTGTCCTATCTGCCAGTCCATGAGTTGTTGTCGCTGAAAGTCTGCAGACCTATGCCCATCCACTTGAGCAGGTTCCATGAGAAGTTGTCGATGTGCCCTAGCAAGATGCATGTCATATCTAAACAACAATTGCTCTCTCATCGTGTTCTGATCCTCATCATGTTGTTGGACCGAAATGGCAGGAAGAAAAATTTGTGCAGCAGACTGGGTTGCACTCTTGGCAGCCCGATCAGCCTGTTCATTCCCCATGCGATGGAAGGTAACAATTGGGTCTACCCCTTGTGTCTGCCACGCATGTGCTTTGACTTTGTGAAGTCGCAAGGTGCCCGATTGCAAAGATGACCACATAGATTGTAGAAGGTCAAAATTTCCCCACTTATGAAAGGCAGCATAGTCACATACATACCCCAGTTTATCAATGATATCAATGACGTACTGACTATCTGTGTAGACCTCCGCATGGAGCTCCAGCTGTGCAATACAGAGCACAGCTTGCAGCTCAGCTCTGGGAACCGATTGGCGGCCCACACAAGGACCAGTTGCAAGTACCTGAAATGTATCTGCGAGCTGTTGTGTCCGAAGGCATGTTTGAGCCACATGGATTCGTTCATGATCTTCACATGGTGGATGCCAAACCGCTGCAAAACCCGCAATCCGATATCCTGGTTTGGTGGCATGCATACAACTACCATCTGTATAAAAGGTATGGACTTGATCAGAAGGGTGTTGTTCTAACTGCGCGAGCACTGGCATGACATATGTTGGACCAGGGAGCTGGTGTTGAATCCAGAGGTCCGCTTCCCAATCTGGTGATTTCGGAACAATTGGAAGTCGCAAGTAACATGGGTCGTGTTCTGTAAGCCACTTGACAATATTTGAATGCTTGGATCTAACATGTTGAAAATGCGAACAGTGCAACAACCGGTGCTCGTCACTATCTTCCTCTTGGCAAAATTGATAAAACCCATCTGAGTCAGTGAAGTGGCGTGTTTGTCCTGCCATCATATATGCCCCTGTGAGGGAATACATTGCGATCAATTGCTTTTCTTCTGGAACTTCCGCAAAGATTCTTCTGGTGGTGTCTAGATCAATTTCCGGCATGAACCGCCATCCAGGGCGGTCAATTTCTGATTCAAAGATATGCCGCATCCATGCCTGCTGTGTGAAAACCTGAATGGTCTTCCAGTCCGCTCTCAACAAGTTGAATTGCATGGGGCCTGTGGTTCTGATATCCCCATGCTTATCTATGGCCCATCCCATTTTACATAGGTTGTATGCCAAGGCGCCAGCTGGGCCATGTACTTCCCAGTGGCGACAGCGATGTTGAGCTGCATGTGTGAAAAACTGTGTCTGCTTGGATGGAGGCTGGGACCACAGAAAATGGCGAACACTTCTCATGCATTGTAGCAACACAAAAAGTTCTGGATCGATTGAAAACTTACTTAGCAACATCGAAGCTAGCCAAGAATTGGCTGTCTTACGGCCCTTAATCATAGCTGCTGAAATCTTGGCGCGCAATTGTTGCAACCAGCTGACACCAACCACATAACTTTCGGTGGCAAACAAAGCCTTCTGCATAGCAAAGGTGATCAATCTTGCTTTGATATCTGCGGGTGCATGTTGCCTTCTCAAGCGTGTGAGACGGGAGAGGGCATGCTTGTGTCTCTCTCGCTGCGTGTGTCGAGTCTGAAGTCTGTTGTAGTGAATGGTATAGCCCAGTTCACGGGCATTGTGAACCAGGCGTATGTCCAAATTTGGCAGCTGATTGTGAAGCTTTTGCGCCCATGCTTTCTTCGGCAGCGGCTGGGTGGACCAAGCCCATGTCTTATCATAGTCAATGGTGAGTTGCATTTGTTGCATATATGTGTGGGTGATTGCAAGGGCGTCAACGCAATCCGAAGGTGTCCTGGCACGCCATGATAGGTTGTCTGCAAAGGCAGTGGGTTCAACCCGATCCAAGTCTAACTGTTGGAGCCACAGCACCGTTATAGCTAGACAGACTACAATGCTGAAGGGATCTCCTTCAGGTGAGCCGGTGCTTGTGTAGCCTCCAGGAAAAATACTATTATGGACCTGCCAATATCGGGTCATGTTCATGATGGTATCATACCACGCATTACAGAGCCACAATGGGACTCCCAGCAATCGCAGGCACCAATAAGATTCTATCCTGGGCATAGCATTGAAGCATTTAACAATGTCAAGGGTGATGCCCGTCCAATGGACGGCACCATGCAGGTGGCTCAATTCATAGTCAAATTGAAGGCCTATCATGGTTTGCTGCAAGGAACGGCCTGGCACAAAACCGACAATCCCTTTGTGCAATCTCGTACTGAGTTGGACAATGAGCTGTTTCGTGATGTGTTTACTCCATATGCGATACAATAAGTTCATCAGTGTGATAGGCCTTGTATGTTGTGGCTGTGATGCTTCAGCCTTCTTGGAAATGGGAAGGGTGATCAAAAGCATGTCATCTGCCGCCCAGCCGGTATGACTAAGTTGGCCAAAGATGTGTGCTAAAGCTTGAAGTGCACATTTGGGCAATCCCTTCAGCTCATCTGCATACCATCCATCACATCCTCTAGCGGTGTTGCTCTTGGTGGAGTGGATAGCACGTTGTAGTGCCTCCTCATCATCGAAAGTGACCTGCAACATCTGAGGGTCACTGGCATATAAGGTTCTCATATGTGCGGGCAAGGCAGTGGGACGATCCACCGGATCCCGCTGCCACCATTGATTCCAGTAGCTCGACAAATGGGCTGCCACCTGACTAGGATCCTGGGTGGACCTCAGGACCTTAAGCATGCCGGTAGGTGGAAGAGTTTGGTCTGCTTCAACTAACATAACCGTGGTATGAGTGTCATCACTATCAACAACCAAGAGCTCACTCTCATGGAAATGGCACCTTGTACCTTCGGCAAGTGGTGGCTCACACGAAATACGCATGACTGCGAGGCCATGGCCTTGGTTCACCAATTGATATTGATACTGATCTTCATAATCAATGTTCGACAAATTAGGGTAACCCGGTCCCTTGATTTTCTTTTGAATTTTCTTCAAGTTACCAGTTGCAAAATCCAATTTGCGTTCCAAGGTGGATTGTTGTCGGCGGAGCTTTAGTTCCTCTGCTCCTTGTGCATCACAGTGATGCCTGAGGTAGTCTACCAAGGTCTGCAAGAAGTCCAGGGATGGCAAATGTTCAGGAAAGTATCCTAGCTCAATCTGGTTGGCGCACCAAATGGGGAACTTGGGAGGAAAACCCGCAGCCCCTGCGATTGCCTGCCACTCTGACTCTAACTGTGCTCTTTGGTGGTCTTGCTGTGGCGCATGAGCTAGTTTCTTATAGAGGTGCTGAAAGCTTTGAATGCGCCTAAGCTGTTTAACTTTTTGGCGATATCTGATTCCTGTAGATTCCAACGGGGGGTTGTATTGACCCGCACATGCTTGCCGAATGCCTGGGACAACTGGTCGTTGCTGCAAAAGTCGCGGTTGACTTCTGCCCAAGCACTTTTTGGGCAGTTTGGCTTGGGAATGTTTATCTGGTTGTTGTCGATGTTGTTCAGCTATGGTTTTTACCATGGCCGCTTCACATGTTTCAGACCATCGCTTCAAAGCAATGCTCATTTCATCCGAAGGCTGATTGTTCGCCCAGAGTTCTCTAAAATGGCTAGCCATGATAGTTTCATCAGGATGGTAAGGGATCCAAGAGTGTGGGAGTGGCCACCGTTGAACATAAGGCCCAGCCCCAGGTAGCTGAAATTCAAGAATGACAGGCTTATGATCATGAAATGTTGTGCCATCAATGACCTGAACGTTATACAAATGTGGCAACAAATGCTTGTGGATCAGAGCTTGATCTGGTCTTGTAGCTTCTCGGCATGTGAATGGCATCGGATGTCCGTGGTGGTTCTGGTACCACTGGCCTATCTCAACATATCCACTCGAGGTGAAAGCCTCACTGGCAATCATGTCATGAAATGGAACATTAAAATCGCCACATATAATGGCTGGCAAATTTGTTTCCGCCGCTATCTGCGCCGCTTGGGCTAGCAAAAGGTTGGTCTGTTCCACAGCATATCCATATGAGGCGGGATAACCATAGATTGTGATGACCAAGATATGCCATCTGCCTGATTGGATTACAGCTGATGTGATGCGTGTTGAGTCCACTCCTAGTGGTTTGCTACCTCTAGGTTCCCGAATCGGCAACAAAGAATGGATTGAAGTACCGGATGCTTTTCCTCGCTTCGCCGATTCCTCCTGGTGTGTGTTGCCATGTGCATCAACCGGAGGGCTCCATATTGTTCTGAAACCCTGTTCCCAAAATTGGTGGCCAACAATGTTCTGAACCTGTCTGGTGGCACTATTTTCGCTTACAGCATGTACATGGCACGATAGCTGCAGAATATCTTCATGCTTGGTGAGGATAGCTGTTGGGTTTGTGATTCCCAATTTGAAATTGTGTGTGTTCTCCGGGCCTGGATTCATAGCCTCTCCAACACGAACACCTGCATATCCTGTGAGAGGTCGGTGGTTGACAGCAGGTAAATGAAGTAAGGTCATGACATTGTTTGCTAAGTTTCGCTCTGAATACTCAATGGCAAATATCATAGATGCATGTTCACGAATGCGGCCGGCTTTACATAGGCAAAGGTGACATGTCATCCGGTGTCTGTACAATTGTGGCGTGTCAAAAGGATGCTGTTGGACTTGCGAGAAGGCGGTTACAACACCTGCCCCCAATGGCCTATGATATTGAATCCTCAGTGAGTTGAAACAATATCGATTGTGATGATCCGCTGTCGAAGGCTCATGTGCATCTGGTGTGGAACTGGCTTTGCAGGATGAGTATGTCACGGATGGACCTGGAGCTGTCCAGCTCCACCCTTGCAGCACATCATATGCAAACGTGTCAGGTTCGAGACTGTCTTGATGAGCTGAATTGACAAAAAGGGTATTGGGACAATCGGTAACAAAATGTCCATGGTGTGCAATCTCAATGTTGTGAAAGCTGAAATGTGTCGTCATGTTGAAACTCTTCAAACATAGCCCCTTGGGGTAACCAGTGACGTGAACATGAACACAGCAAAAACAATCTGTGAGCATGAATTCCCGAAAGCCGCATAGGAATTCACAGCAGTAACAATTTTCATCTTTCTCAGCACTGTCATGGCATGGTATCTGCACACTGTAACTTGATCTGCAATCCAGCTCCGTTCCAAAAGTATCTGGTCTTCCCTGAGTGGGCAGGTGGCGTGATGTCATGATATGGCAACTTCTGTGAAAAAGCAAGTGCAAATCACAAAGAAAAGGAACTAACCAATGCATGATCGCGAGGTACCTGGAAAGCATTAATGACCAAAGGCAATCCCAAACTGTGGAAGCAATGTTGACGATAGAAACGAACACAGAACTCACGCATGGATATTTGCAAGAAACTTGGCAAATGAACATGTTGTCTTGTTGATTGTGTAACAAAGGAATGCCGGAACAGGTTTGGCACTTGTGGCAAACGAATGCATCTGCGATAACGGCAAGAACGTAGCAAAATGCCCAAAACTCCTGCCAATTAAAGGTTCTGTTGTCCTCATCCGAGGTCCTCATCGGACTCAGAGGTTGACTTTCGCTTATCACGGCGCAACAGCAATTGTTTGATTTCTGCCATGGATGTAGCCAACCTATTTTCCTGAGTAGCCAGTGCCTGTCGCAGGGTGTTGTCAAAATCAGTTTGCATGGTTTGAAAAGCTGCCTGTGTCTGAACAGCTTGTTGGTGTACGACTCCCTCCAAATTGGTGATTCGGGTTTGTTGCTCCGTGTTTGCCTGTTGGACCTGTGTTTGCATGGTCCGGAGATTCTGTTCCAATGCATCAAGTCGTTGCTCTTGGTGATCAAATCTTTTGGTTGAGGGTCCAGCTGTGGATGCTGCTGGGGATGGCCTTGTCCAAGGATCGAGAAAAGGGTCCCCTTGGCGAAAAACGTTGGTGGGGCCTTCCTCTTTGCTGCTCTGTGCATTTGGACGACTGGGTGGTCCTGCTATCAATCCCACTTGCTGGCCTCGTCCACGTTCTTGAATTTCTTTGATCAACAATGGTTGATTGTTGAAATGTAAGATGCCCTGTGGAGGATCAGCATCTGTTGCGATGATCCAAGCTTTTGCTCCGGCTGGTTTGACTGGCTGTGCATCCCATTGGTTGCGGTCAAGCCACTCCTGTATTATATCAACATCCATGCCAAACGGGAATGGCTGGATTTTGAATCGTCTTGATGCCGAGTGAAGTCGAGGGAGTGGCGCATCTGGTTTCAGCAGCTTCCAGCAGTCAGCATAGCAGCTTGTCTCAACTCTGACTCCTGTAATGCGATTTCCTCTGATAAAACCAGCCATTCCTGGTTGCGTTGCTGTCCGAGCTTCCAAGCTGGACCTTGGAGCATCAACCCAAATCGGCTTCCAGTACGTGCTTGGACGCCCTGTGGCATCTTTGGGTGTGATGAAGACTCGATTGTACCCGCTTCTGCGGAGTACCTGTTTCAAATCTTTGATCCAAATTTCACTGTGGTATTGGATACTGGTTGCATCATTCGGTGGGCATGGCTGGGTGCCATTTCGATAGGCTCTTCCAAATGGGTTCTTGATGACATGGCCCATGTTGTCTTCATCCAAAAGTTGCTTGCTGAACTTGACCGGTGCCTCACAACATTTCTTCCATTCTGTCGGACTGAAGTCGGTTTGCCAAAGGGTGATGGAACATACTTGCGTTTCTCGAATTTCCAGCTTTTCATCTTCAGCAGCTGTTCCAATGGTGAGAACATCTTTCTCTCCCAATTGGATCAGAATGCCTCCCAGCAAAACTCGGTTTCCTGAGCTATTCAATGCAGGTGCTATGATCTGGGTTGCTTTGGGATGTTTGGCCAATGGGCCTGGTTCACCGACCACAAAGATGGCTGCTTCGTCTGGGCTTAGGGAAGTAGCTTGTTGCCACTTCTCTGCCTGAGCTGGAGAGAGCATAGTAACTCCTGGTTTGTGTGGTGAGAAATTGCTGTGCAAGGGGCAGGGGCTCTTGTCGGCTAACAGAAAGAACCCTTGCTGCAGCTGATAGTTGTTGATGTCAACGTTCTTGTTTGCTTTGGCTGACCGTGCTGCCGTCTGATGCGCAAGTTTGGAGTGCTGCTGCTTCATGTTGCTCATTGGGAGCGCAATGTCATTTTCATCACACATGTGTCGAAACTGCTCTTCCGTGGCTTTCGCTGGTTGTTTGTTGTGTACCAAATCCTGAATCTGGGGCAAGCCATATTTTTTGATCAGTGTTTGGACTGCCAATGGGACCTTGTCTAAAGATAATCCATGTTGCAACAGCATGGTGGCACAACTGGCTCGAATGGATTGGGCATGTTCATGCCGATTCCCATCTGCAGGTCCCCCCCCACTGAGTTTGTATACAAAGTGCACTGCAATTTCTGCTGTTGTCTGATAATCTTTTCGGGGTAGATCACGCAACTGCAGCTGGTGGCTGATGAGTTTTCCGCAGGTGATCATTCTCATGTATTCTTTCTGTCCAGGGTACAATAGCTGCAGTGTGTGTTCAACAATAGCATAAACCTGACCAAATGGCAGTTCCTCATGTGCCGGGAGGATCAGTATGTGTCGTGTGCCATATTTGAATCTCAGGAATGCTGCTGGGGAGTCATGTGAATGCATCTGCATGGCTGTCTGGAAAAGTCGGCAACATACTGCAGTTCGAAATATGGAGATTGGCGTAGCTGTGTATCCTGGCATGGGTTTGAAATGAAGTTGTGCTTTGGTCGATGTCAATGGCTCAAAGGAAATGGTTCGACCATGGAGCTTTTGCCAATCCCGGTTGAGTGCGATTCTCCACAATGTGGCCACTGCAGCTAAATGATCAGTACTCCCATTGAGTTCAACCATGAGTGAGTCATGCTCCTTCCATGACAACATCTGCACATGACGAATGGCTGTCTGGATGTCTTCGACGAAAACGATTTTCTCCACTGGCAACGGTGCATGCAGCATGGTGGAATGTGTGTGCTTCTCTTTGGGAGAGTATTGACCGAATACATCTGTGGCAAATGATGCCAGCTCGGGATATCTTGCATTCACTTCATCCCATGTGCTACCCATTGCAGCCGGATACATGTATGTGGAGTTGTCAGTTTTGACCATGATGATGATATCTGAGGCATACACGCTGTGCATCAAAATGCAATTTGAGGCTTCTTCTCGAACAAGCGTGGCACTATGGACTGGGTCATGCTGGAAGACTGTGTCACTGGTCTGTCCAATCTCGTTGGTTGGTCCTGTCCCAGGGAGAAATTCGTGATTCCAGAGATCGAGCAAAGTTCCCCATTCCATATGTTTGTGCACCAGGAAGGTTTCCTCTCGTGTGGCATGTTGAACCGTGATCGTAACGAAATTGGAAGGGTTGCATTGCATGGTCTCATCAATTTCCGTCATGGCACATTCTTGTTCAGAAGCACTATGTTCATCGTCTGCATCATCAACTCCCATCAGGGTTGGAAATACCACTTGGGTGTTTTCATCATGCTCACAAATTGCGGCTTGGGCATGACTGGTGGCAATTTGCTCATCAGTGAATGGAACTGTCCTCGGGATTTGCATGTGAGGATCTGGCGCCATGGTGTGCCAAAGGCATTTGCCTTTCTGTGGATGGAAATATGAATCATCTGGGATGGTCGGATTGTATTCACCATGCCACTGGAATACACTCATGAGCAGCTGGAATGCTTTGTGACGAGCTTCACATTGCTCCCGAGTGCCCATGTAGACCGCAAGATCATCAAACACAATGTTTGACTTGGATGCTCGAAGTCTGGTTTCCTCCAACTTCAGGATGAGTTCCTGAACATTCCATGTGTTGTCATCCAGATTCATCATCTGATACATGTTGGCCAGTGCAAGAACCGCGTGATGAGGAACTATGCAGTTTCCCAAATGTTGGTAAATTGCAGCCGTTGGGTGAGGAAGTACCAAAGCATCTGTCAAATTGTGCATGTATGCTTCCTCCGTGACCTTGATCCATCGTATAGTATCATGTTCTTTGATAAAATGTCCTAGCAGTCCTCGTTCCTTCAAAAGGTTTTCGGGCAATTCATGCTGTCTGGTATACATGGACAGGAATGTCGGCAGTTTCTTGGTCAATCTGGGCAATCGATATGATTTGGGGTCAGCTCTCTCTTCTGTTGTCAAGCCTTTGGGCAAGTACTCAGCATCATAGTACATGTTCTGTGTATCCAATGGGATCTCCAATGACGTCAATCTGGATCTTTCCGTGGGAACCAATACATCCCAGTTCATGGCATTGGAATTGTTTCCTCCTTGCCAAGTGTTCCACGTGTGTTCTGCTGGCGTGTCTTCATACCTCTGGAGAATAGCTATCCACCGGGCTCTTTTGACTGGCAATCTGTCGCTAGCATTGATTTGTTCAGAATGAACGAGTCGATAGCCTGCATGGTGGATGACCATCTTGATGGTTGGGAAATGCGGATGGTGAACTAATCCAATCACATTTTCAAGAAGAAGGTATCTTGGTCTGGTGATCCTTGCAATCATCATACCTTCGATGAATACTAAGCCATTCTCTGCATTGAGCCCTTGTTGCCAACTGGCCGAGCTCCAGCTCTTGCATGGGAAGGATCCAGTGCCAAACTCTGGTCGCGCCAGAGCAACGGGTTGAAGCCATGAACTATTACCTATGGATGAACAAATGGTGATGTCCTCGAATGATCTTTGCATGAAATCCGGTGGAATCTGTACACTCTGTGTGAGCAAGGTCGAATGAGTGAGTGCATGCATGACACAGGCATGGAGGTCACTGTCCACGTTCACCTGCCTATATTTGGGGTATCCCATTTGTTCCATGAAAGATTGCGCAAATGACCATCCCCCAAAACCCCCACTACACAGATTGAGCTGCACTGGTGTGTCCGAAATGCCCGATGTCCAAGGGCAAATCACCGTGGTGGGTAGGAACTTCAATTGCCGATGTGTGCTTGCAAAATGCCCTGCTGTTGGGGCCAACTTCACATTGTAGAGGAGTGTTTTTTCTTGTGACATCAGGAAGTCATCCAGGTGTGCTCCAAAGGGATTTGGAAAACGTACCAGTTTGGTGGTCTCCTCATCTTGCTTCATCGGTTGTCCAAAATTGCATAGATTCTGAAGAGCAGGTTGAATCACTGGTGCCGTGAACTCATCGAAATGTCGTGTGATGTTGCCAACCAAAAGATTGCATGTCTCCACTGCATAGATGTCCTGCCCACTGTGAATGTCATATTTTCCGATCAGTCTGCTAACATCTGGGTCAAAACGCAGCAATATCGGGGTCCCCATGGCTTTGGCGTGGCTCGAGGTTCGCGCTCCCACCCCCAGGTTCGGCGCGAGAAGCCTGAGCCCAGAACCTACTACTATCAATGGTTAACAATGGATGATATGGGGGTCCCCCTATTTTGAGAAACACCCATACGTTGGCACAGTAAAGAGGATTGAATATCACATGTACGTTGTGCAAAAAACATAGGTATATGTGCTGCAGGTAGAGGTACTTGTTGATAGATAATATCCACTCATATCAGTCTCGTATGTGTTGGATTCATTTTACACATGATTATGTCTCTCTCTCTCTCAATGTACATATTTAAATTTCTATAAGTATATATTTATATATACATATGTGTGTGTGTTTAGTCAACATACGATGCATACAATACATGTTTCATTCACCTGTCCAAACGAAACGAACTATTCATGTGTATCATGTTTTTTGATATTGTATGCACATGTAAATATAGAATAATACTAAGTTGTTTAATTACATACCTATACATGCCTCTATCTACATTCATGAATCTACCCTCCAGGAAACTAAGATAGACCCTACCAGAAAGGCATCCCAATAGGAAACTAATCTTCCAACCCCAATTTGGTACGGTCCGCGTTAGTTTTCTATTCCCTCACTTCCCAAGCACCCCCACTGCTGTCTGAGGCCCAATCAGGAGAGCCCACGGTACGTTGCGACGCCTGCTGCGTGGAAGACTTCTGCCACTGCGGCACCTGCGACTGCTGGAGGGTGCTGAAATCGCTGGGATATCAACTGCCGTGCCCCGGCGGAAGTGTGTATAGGTTTGATGTTACACAAATTGATTTGTCTCCAGATTCATATTTCAAATATTTTCACATCAGGCATGTAGCTTTGTTGGCTAATGGTTTGTAATAGTGTGTGTGTGGGTGGGTGGGTGTGTGTGTGTGTGGATTTGTTGACTACTAATGTTTCAAAGCCAATGGTTCATCAGCTGGCTGGTGGTTGATGTTTGATTTGCAAGCTGTTGAAGGCCAGCTTGATGGGATCACAACTTGGGTGGCCGCTTGAATTGATGTATATCAGATTTGTATTTCAAATGATGTGTGCAGGTTTGTGATATCAGGTATACATTTCAAGCACTAATTGTGTATTCTCGAATCTGTGAGGTAAAAATAAACAATTGAGAATTGAGAACGAGACAATAATAATTGAGTTTATAATACCACTATTATAAGTGTACATAATCCTGACATATAATTTTTGTATTAGTTAGAGGCCTTCTAAAACCAGCCAAATAACAACCATCATCAACATTCATCAACCCTTTGTAAGGGCGATGTAGCTTTCGCTTTCGTTGCATCCGATCTTTGCCAACCAGTTCCTTAGCTTGAAAAGTGGCCTCGTTGAACGGGGGTGGTTGTGCTCTCATGCACGTCGAAAACTTGTTGAATGATATTTGGCTGTGGGTCAAAACCATTAACCGTTAACCATTAACCATTGTTTTCCCTATTATTACTGGTTACTATCCCCTATTATTGGTGGATTAATATTGACCCATGGCTATATTTGTGCTCCGATTTACGGAATTCTCCTTAGAATCCCTCCAGGGATCTCACACCGAAGCGGCAACAGTCTCAACCAACAACAACAACGACAACAACAACGACGACGACGACGACAACAACAACCACGACGACGACGACAACAACAACAACAACAACAACAACAACAACAACAACAACAACAACAACAACAACAACAGCAACAACCACCACAACCTCGCCGGACTAGAACTAAGAGCCGAGAACCCTTCAGCAATCATGGCATGTATTTCGACAATTCCTTCATGATTGCTGAACCCCAACAGGAACCAACGAGCTTCAGAACTGCAGTGCAGTTTGTGTAGGCTCAGTGGTTGCCTATCCAGTGAGACAGCAAAGCCAGCTGACCTGAACCAGGGAATTGCTGTTTCGTTCTTTAGCCATATAATAGAATAAAAACATATGAGGACATAGCAACCACGGTAGATTTTTTGAACTACATTTGATTCAGCATGATTTCATCCTTGGTTTGTTCTAACCAATTAATATTTCACAGAGATCAAATCGTCAACCGGAGAGTGGTGCAGTCAGATCACTACCGAATTGAAAGGTTACGGCCTCGTCGTGGCCTTGACAGATTGGCTCCGTTGTGTGTTTGTTTTCTTTGGAAGTTGTGATCACTCTGTGATGCTGTTTACTGTTCTTTGTTCTTCAGGGTTTCGTCGTGTAAATGTGAATCATTGTTTATTTGCTTGATGATTTTACTTATTGGTTGTTAGTGTTTATTCTTGCTTTGGATTGTGTTTAACTAAGCTCAATTATACATGTTCTTTTTGTCATCGTTGGAGTATAACTCTTGCCCATCTTACATCCTCATGAGGCTCAATGCTGCAGCGGCCTACAAGCAAGGCTGCGGGCTGACTGGCTGGTGGGGAGGGAGGCCAGGAGCCGGCCACAGGGGCCCGGCTGCCTTTAAAACGGGAGCCCGTTGGAGCTACTAGGAGCGCCCCTTCACCAAATGGTAGGTGAGGGGGCGTGCTTCAACATCCCAAGTTGTGATTATGTTAACTCACAGCGGAAGCGTTGGTTTGGATCCATTTTGGGTGTACTTCAATTCCGCATTCAGATTATTCATCAACCAGCAAGATCAACAACGTCGAACAGTGTTTGTTTCTTTTCCCCCAAGCTTTGGAGTTACACACATTGCGGTACGGACCTGCCACCCCCTTATGCGAACATATGCGAACCATCAAGTAGATTCAAAGATCGTGATTATAGTAGATCCTCCCTATTGACCGTTCTTTTGAATAATTGATAGAAACTACTGTAGTAACTATCATGAGCATCAATCATCATTGGCCATAGTGAACGATCATTGCCTTTGATCAACCCATATTTCAGTATCATTATCGGCATACTAAACACAAAAACCTACTATATCATCATTGTCATCAATCATATTATCATTAAGCATACTGACCTGCATCGTGGTTTCTCAAAATAGGGTTTCCCCAACACATCCTACACATCAATCATGTATAGTAGAGCAACCATCATTTGGGGGGTTCCCTATGGCTTGAGAAATAGACACTACCATGTACACTGTAATTGTTGGACCATTGGTGTTGGTGACTATCCCCTATCATTAACCAGTATTATTAGCCACAGAATTCACCATAGAAAATCCCATGTCTAACCATACTAACCTGTTTGCAACGGCATGTTTGTTGTCCCCAGCTTCAGCACTCGCTCCAGGCGAAGTCTTGACTAGCGATATCCTCCAGTGGCGTTCCGGCGACTTTCCCTCGTGGCATCCGGTGGCGACTGGGACGACTAGCTGGGTGCTGTGGCAACTGCTGGGTCAGTATTGGTCAGTCATGGTTAACCGTCACTGGGGTGGTTGATGGGAAATTCCGCAGGGAACCTTCGGAAGAATTGACAGTTATTGATCAATGATGGTTTCTAATGGGGTTATTGATGGTTGATTGTGATGGTTGAAGTGTCAGTGACAATAATGCTTGATTGAGAAATATTGAGAGTGATAGTTACCTGATGGTTGACAAGTGACACTGGCTAAGAGTGGTTGGCTTCTGGTAGTCAAGAACGGTTGGTGATGGTTGATGATGTGGTTCATGATGGTGAAGAACGGTTGCTGATGGTCAATTCCTGATGGTTCGAGGTGGATGGCTAGTATTGACGAATCATGATTTGTGATGACTAGTGATCCTGAGCAGTGGTTGTGCCAAATGATGGTCAGGGTCCTTGTGGTTGGCAGCTGAACACATTATATATGCTAAATGTGTGTGCTTTCCATTCTGACACGTTTGATGATCAAAACTATTTTTGTTTGGCATTATGATACCGGTAAATGCACACATATGTATGTAAATTATGTAAACACATGACTAAAGACATGGACTTTTCCCTGGGCTTACCTCCAGGTTCCTCACCTCCCAGGCTCCCAAGAGACTCCCAGGCCGCGCCTCGCTGCTGCCCTTGAGGACGAGTCTCAGCTCCAGATTCGTCCTTCGAAGATCGCTGGCCTGGGACTTTTCGCGGCTGGGGCGCTGGATGCGAAGGCGCTGCTGCCGCTTGGCATGTTCGCGTCAGCGCGCATCACGATGTGGTCGGGGTTTGCTGTGGGTTGTGGTGGTTGTTGTTGTTGTTGTTGTTGTTGTTGTTGTTGGTGGTGGTGGTGGTGGTGGTCGTCGTGGTGGTGGTCGTCGTGGTGGTGGTGGTGGTGGTTTTGAGCAGGAACTATTCAATATTCTGAAAGTACTTGGTATGCTGATGTAAAGGATTGCAATGTTATGGTCTACACTGAGATGGCAAAAGGAACTGAGTACCTAGTGTTTCTTGCTGTTGTTGATAGTAATTTATTTGTCATCGTTGTATTTTCAGATCATAATTATGGTAATTAATTAATATTCAGAATATTCATTATCTCTGGACATTGAATGTATTTATGGCAGCTTAAAGATCTATCCATACACACAGCACCAGATGACGTGACGACTGCAGCGAGGCCTCCCTATCAGGGCCTGAGCTTGTTGAACGCTGACCTCAGCAATTTGGGCTACACCAACGATGAGGATAACTACGTTTGGTGTCCTCGAGGCGTCGGGTCTGGAAGTGCTGCAAACAGCATGGCCGCTGGTTTCCATTGGTTTATGGGTCGATTATACTAGCTGTTTGTGAAGCTGCTATGGATGGTTCCACACTTTTCTTGTACATGTGTAAAAGGGTCAATGGCCCATTCTGGACCCAATTATCCAACTGCATATTTTAGGTTGATGGAACCTTGGTCCCAACAACAGCGCTTAGAAGCTGTGGGTCAGTTTTGGCAGGTGGTCAGGAGTTTGAAACTGTTGGAGTTCCAAATCGTTTATTTTCATTCATATGATACCCTCAACTGATTGTCGCCTTTGCCAGCCTTGAGGGATCTCACCAGCCAGACAAAATTCGGAAAGATATGGTTTGTTTTTCGTATGGCGGTACACGCAATTTGCACATGTTTGCATCCATGTGCAGCAATTTATATCCCAACATAGTGCATGGCAAAATATCACAATAATGATCTATCATTATATATTTATCCATTTGTGTACCCGGAGAATCAAAAACCTTTTTTTTGGTCGTGACGAAAAAACTTTTTTTTCAAAAATACCTGGTTTTTTTGGACGTTACGGAAATTACGTGTGAATTACGGGTAAATTACGGTCAAATTACGGGTAACAAACTTGGAAACCCGTTTTTGTTTGAAAAAACCTGGTAATTTTGAAATTACGCAGAAAAACCCGGGAATTGAATTTCAACCCTAAAATTTTGGGGTATTTGACTCAGAGGGTATATATGTATGTTGTTTCTTCATCTATTTACACTATGTACGTAGTCGCACTTATGTGTTCTCATATCATCCATCAACAGATTACTTGACCAGCCATGCATCATGAGCCACAAAGCATGGCCAATAGTGGTGACCTGACCACGCATGAACTACGTAGCTGGTGATCACTGGCCTTTCAGCAGCCAACTGAGCTACAGCCACCAGTGATGCTCCCCGGTGCTGAGATCGGAATGATACCAGTGCCATGGACCCGAGCTTCTGCGTGGATGGTCGATCAATGGCCTCGCGTACCTGGGTCGCCATGACGCGTTGGGTTGGTCGGTTGCTTAAATTGAGGGTACATACCCAAAAGAATGGTTGGTTTATTACTATCAATGGCTCATAAAGGATGATTTGGGTGTACCTCTGTTTTGAGAAACACCCATATGGTGGGTCCAGTGGTGGATCATTGCTGATGCGCCACTCCCAAGAAATACACTGCTTCACTCCGTGCGGGCGGATCACAGGGAGGTTTTCGGAGCTGCTGTGGCTTGCTCCAGCTCAACAGCTGCCGCGCGCAAAGGTTGCTGCATTCCGTCCAGAGATGTTGCTCACGTGCACAGAATAGTGGTAAATGATATGGACATTCAAACCTATCATTGTTTCAGAAGTATGCTGCAAGCAGGTAGATTCATTGCCCATCGTCAAGGAACAAGTTTTTTGGACAGCTCTGAGGCAAATGGTGTTTTTGCTCCAGTGTGTGTGTGTGTGTATGTGCAGACCGTATCTCTGCATGTCTCTTTAATGTATACAATGAGTGTAGGGTACAAGCAGAGGTTTGCGTAAGGTGTCTTCCATTTCAATTCTGATCATGATTGGGTTATTGTCAGCCGTGAGGTGGATCACAGCTAGCATCAAAGTTTGTCACCGCCTCGATAACACCGAGCTTAAGTTTCAGAGCATTCGGAGGTTTTTGTCCTCAGAACCATCACAAAGGAGATATTGTCAAAGGTCAGGTGGTTGGATGCGCAGTCGTGCTTAGTTCCTGACCATGGTAAATTAACCCTGTAGGCAGGTTTTCAACCGGTAGAACCACGGTGATCAGATGCTAACCTTCGCCACGGCTTTTTTCTCAGGTGACAACCCGGCACGCTTCGTCAATGGAGCCCGGAGTTTGGAACAATGCCAGGCCAGGATACCATGTTTGACAACTTTTTGGGTGCATATGGAGTCATATGATGGTTTCTCAAGCCACAGGGGCTTCCAAAGTTTATGTATTGCCATAAATGGTTAATAGTGGATGATTTGGGGGTACCCCTATTTTGAGAAACCACCACATTATAGACACACCAATGTCTAATCATGTTTGCATAAATAGATAAATACACAAATAACTATATAGACACATGCAAGTGAAGTTGCAATCGGAATACCTATGTCAGTAAACTTTATCTATGTAATGTCAATGTATCGATTCTGTTCACTTTTTGTTTACATGTCTACATAAGTCTACATATACATGATTTGAAAAATACTGCCATGGTTAGATTATTCCGGTCACGCACTGGCATCTTTTTGCTGCAAAGGAATCTGAATCGGTTGCATGACCAGATCCCCAGAGTTAAGAATGTGACACTGCCAGGGTGATATAGGTCATAGCCAACCACCATTGAAAACGGAGGCTGTTCATTGGATCCTGCACCGTTTAACAAAACTATATGGGAGTGGGTTTCAAACAAATATCACAGACATTTGACGGTATGATTACGTAGTCCAACAAAGACTGTTCTAGTTGTGTTTTTGAATTTGGCTACGGCCTACCAACGGTGCATTGTTTGACCCGACGCATATATGACCACCATGTGTTGCTTATGGATAGGGGTTCCATAACTTGCAGCTGGTGTTGAACATCATATCCAAGTTCATCCTCGTGGGATGCTTTATGAACTGCATAATTATACATATTTACTTTCGTCTATGAACACTCATTCCATGTATATGTACTTGGTATAGAAGGTTGAGCGTTTTGCAAAAACCGTTGTTGAACGTGCCTCAAGTTTATGTGACTGCTCCAGACAATCACCTAACCATTCCGCACTGTCACGCGCTCATAGTTTCAGACAGCACATATGTTCGAAACAAAAGTCAGAAACATTTTTTGTCAACTATTTATCCACCATCTATTAACCATTCATCAACCATTCATTCATCAACCATTCATCAATCATTCATCCACCATTCATCACGCATTTATGACCCATGGCTGCCATTTCACCAATGTCAGGAGGTGAACCTGGAAATCTGTGAGTTGGGTCAGGCCGGTCAGGTTTGGTGGAAGTTCCACCTCGGGATTCAGGACGTGGTTATGGATCGATAGCAAATAAAGGGCTGGTGGTTGGGAGGGAGCAAGGCCAGGAGCTACCAGGGGTGCCCTAATCAAAAGGTAGATAAGGATAGGTTATATACGTAACTCCTTATAGGTGGTCATGAACCCTTTAATTCTTTTAAAACTGCATGTGAGTAATGATGCATCTTGTTCATTTGCTGAAGCTGGTGCTTGTGCCCACTTGCAGTGATGATTGCCAAACTCAGCAGCATCATAAATACCAAGCAATGGTGATTGATTGTTTGTGGGTATCATTTTGTCCCACGATATGGCCAAGGATTATTACCAAAACAATCATTATCGAAATGGAGGACTGGGGTCGATACCAGAAAAGGTTTGTTGATGATTGGCATTGACCAGTGATGATTTGCCAAACTACTATCAAAAGTGAGCAATACCAAATAATGGTGATTGTCAATGACTACTGGTATTTTGATTGTCAATGATCAATCATGATTGATAATTATGATAGATTAATTTCCCATGAATCATGATGTTTAAACAAATTTGTGGCCTTGATTTTGAATGCTTAGGCTCTGTCATAGTCATCTACCTTGTGCCTCGTGTAGGTCCTATGTGAAAGATCATTGTTGTTTGTTGTTTAAAAAGAATATCAGCACATGAACCTATCATTCTCATAATTGTAACAATAATTGTAGAGAAGTGGCCAACTATAATCATAATGATAGACATTATCAATCTACAGCACAGGATTTTTTGTTGTACTTTTCAAAATCAGCACATGATCATCAATATGCCTTCATTAAACGCATTCAACGAAAACAGGTCAACATGCAGCGATCTGAAGGAGACTTAGCATTTTGTCGTCCTTCAGGAAATCTGAGAAGTTTTGCGAAGATAGTCTCGGTTTTCACCCCAGGTATGGTGTTGCACAGTACGTACTCCACATATCTCCACGTCATCCGCCAATGATTCTAGAAGAGTGTTCTTTGTTCTTTGCAGTAACAAGTTTGTTGTCATACACGTGCTCTACAGCTGCCCCGGAGAGGACAACTTAATGTTCCTTTGTAAACACTATGGGGCTCGTGGCTCCACGCGATAGGATGGAATAGCCCAGCATTTGACATCCCCATGTGCAGCTCAGGGACTGGTATAGCTGACCTCCTCAGCTGGATGGACCCCAGGGCTGGATGAACCCCAGGGCGTGTCCACCACGGTGGCACCAGTCCCGGGGCCATGGAAACGTAGTACTCGGAGACCACTGCGCTACCGGCAGGTGGGTTACTTCCGAACTTTGAAAGCCATTCCAGCAGAGACGGAACTTCTGGTGGACGGCTGGGGCGAGTTGTTTCGGGGATGAAAGATGATCATAGAAATAGTGAACCATGGTGAACTGGGTGGATTACAGCTATGAACTTGGCTTTTCAGCTTTTTTGGGATATGACTGATTTACCATAGTCAATCATGGTGAAGAATGGTTAGTGGTGGATGACAGCTATGGTTCATGGTTTATTTCTAACAACCCACAGGGAAACCACCGGTTTTTCTGAGGTAAATGATGGTAATGGTTAGTGATAGGGGATAATGGTGGATTACAGCTACGCACTTGGCTTTTTGGCCTTTCTTGGATATGATTGATTTACCATTTTTTGACACTAAAAGTAGAACTTTTAGCAAGGGATCTAAAAGCCACCAAGTGAAGAATGGTTGGTAAGCAGGGTGAATAGTGGATAATGGTGGTTTTCCAAGGTGCTTCATGAAGCTTGATCATGCAAATTTTCGGTCATTCAATGGATAATGGTCAATACACTATTGGTTCTGGTTCATTATTATGATGGGTGATCATGCTCTTGGTCAATCAGAGTTAATTGTGGTTTGTGCAGTCGTGAGCAGGCATGAGGCGGCATGAGGCGCTCGCAATCTCTATGTCGGGAAGCCTGCATGTTCTTTGGATCTTACAAACAACTCGGTTGTAACCGTTGTAACCCTAGTCCTGTGACATCCCAACGTTTTCGCGTCGTTACCCCTATGCCGGGCCGTGTGAAGCTGCTGGTCGCCTGGGATCCGTGGCACGGTGTATCGGTGTAGGCTCACTGTCACCTCCATTCCTGTGCACTACTCGTGCTTCTTGGGGGCAGCAGGAACCCCCAGGGCGAAGCCATGTCAAGCCCACACCAACAGTTGGTTTATCGATGTTTGTTTCGGCCTAGTGCCATATGGTTCCAACAATGAGGTTGCAACCCTGGCCATAAGACCTGAAGGACAGCTTTTTTACCGTGTTTGGTGTCATTGATTCGCAGGTGTCGAGGCCATTGAAATCAATATTGCATTCAAGTACGCTTAAATGTTTTGTTCCGGGAGCAGAAGCAGAAATGCATCAAAGCAAAGCTGGAACTTGTTGAGAGTTTTTGATTGCGACCTAGTTGTTTGCTGGAGTATTTGGACCATTTGGGAAGTTGTCAATGACTACTAGAACCAAAGACTGGCACCTAAAGTGGTCAACTTCCCAAATGGTCAACTTCGCAAAACTTTGATCAGTTCCAAGCTTTGTTGATTATTGGAACCAAAGCTTGATGGCTGGAACTAGTCAAAAATGGCAACGAAACCATCGGACAATGACAGTGGTGTGATTCAAAGCGGTGATCATTTTGACCATGATGGTGTTGATCATCATTGATATCAAAGGGGGAGTTCTTAGAATAGGAGATCCCAAAAAATGGTTGGTTTATCAATATGAACAACTAATGTTGGATGATTTGAGGCTCCGCCTAGTTTGAGAAACCCCCCTCAAAATCGACGATATGGAATCTGTCCGATGAATCTCAGCAATCGATTGCCCTAAGTCCTAACCATGGAACCCAGACCCTCATCACGAATCTCAGCCTGCCGTGGGTCTCCGGCAGGTGGATTATGGTCCTTCTTATTGGTCAGACTTCGCTGGTTGCTGATGATCTGCGAGTCAAGGCAACTGAGAGGGGCGGGACCCAACAACTTTTTGGTTTGGTGCTAATAAAGGATGATTTGAGGGGTACCCCCATTTTGAGAAACGCCCATATGTACTTGATTCGATTGATGTGTGTGTGTGTGTATTGATGTGTATTGAATACCAAGTGCATACATATGGGCACCTAGATATGTATGTGAATGTGTGATGATATTACATGGTTTATATCCCTACACATGTGTATGCATGTGACCGTACATACATTCACGGTTCAGTAGGAGTGCCTTATCCTCAAGATATTGATTTGCAGTATGGAACTACCAAGAGGCATGAGTGCAATGGAACTTCGACATGCTCGCCAGAGTTTGCTTTCCGCTACTCGTCGAGACTAAGAGTTCTGGAAACACCTCGGGTTGGGCTGATAGGGTCACAGGAAAATATCCAGGAAAGTGGCTGATTTCCTGTCATTTATCATGGTTTCCCTGTATTCTTTGTGTAAACCAGGTGGTTGATGGGTGGATTTGGTGCTCGCCTAGTCCTCTAGAGTACCGATTCCAGCTCTCCAGGAGGAAGACTTGAGGGCCACTTGGATCACATCGAGTTGAGACCGCGAGATGGGTGCAGAACCTGAGGTGTTGATGAAGATCCTGCAGTGGGTGGTGCCAGCTGAGTGGACCACAATCACCACAGCCATTTCTAGATATTTCTAGTGTACTCAGCTCACTGAGTTGAAAACCAGTTGACGTTTCGTTTCAGCGTGCTGCGCTGAAAATGGCGTGTCCACAGCTGAGTCGGCGAGGAAAAGCTGGGAGACCGTCGATGCTATTGATTGGTGTTGGACATGGTTGGTTATTGTCGATACAGGTTAATGCAGCTTTACAGTAGATGGTTGGCCATGTGAATGGTTTTCAGTGTTCGATCACGGTTGCTACTGATAGGAACAAAGAAAATGAGGCGGTATCGCACAGTTTGTAGGAGTAGCATGGGGGTTGCCTCACTGGACTGGTTCGCCGAGCGACCATCGAGGGCGCAAGTCCAGAACAAGGTGGATCCCCCACTAGTTACAAGGTGGGTCAGTTCACCCCGTAGAACTGGAAGTGATCCCTCCCCAAGTTAGTTATAGCGAACTGGCAAGTGGTCAGGGGCTCAAATTGCAAGTGTGGTGAATTGAGAGATTTCGCTGTGGGAACCTAACGAAATATCGTGGATTTACGCTCTGCAAAACATCATCCATCTGGAGCTTCAGGCCTGGAAGAACATTCAAAATCAATCCAACACGTTTGCAAAATGTGACCACTTGTCACCACTGTGAAACGCTTCGATGAACTGCGGAAAACAGTTCATTTGACAACCACATAAGGCCATGTTGTATTTGTATGCATTTAATATGTTGTCATTTGTTCTCCCATTATGTGTTGCTTTCCTAAAATGCATTTTGGCACGAGTCGTTTTGCTGCTTCCCCGAAAGATCCAACAGGTTCCACTTGCACCATTTGCATGTCACCAGCGTTGGCTTTCAAGGTAGGTTCCCAAACAAATGCCATGTCCACTTCCCCAACTGTAGTGTAGTCCCACATCGTTTTAACATGCCACAAGGCAGAGACACATACACACACACTTGAAAGACCGAATGGGTCACATGCTACCAGTATTGTAATCGATAAGACCCATCGGATGTGCCATGATAGACACGAAAGCCAAATTGGCGGTGAGAAGATGAAGGTGGCTGTGAGAGGATGATGGGAATTCCCTGGTTCGGTAAACAGCTTCAGCAGTGCGGTGAACGGCTCAAGCAGTGCGGTGGATGGCTTCACAGAAACAACAAGAGTGATTCATCAAGAAGCGAAAACATCGGTGAACATCGCAGGTACACAGAGCTGATCAGGCTCTGCTTCCCGTACAATCAGGTAGCTTCGTTGGACGTGGTCCCTGATTGCACGCCACGTCCCCCTGCGGTGATAGAAATTGGTGAGTGAATGTCCCTCGGAACGGGTGGTGCTCTCACACAGAAAGCGACAAAGCGCGAAGTTCTTTTTCCCACCTGAAAAAACACTCGGTGCCGACCGTTTGGTTGTTCAATTGGTGCGAAGATGGCGAATGGGTGGTGGCTCATCAGCCACGAACATCAACTCTATGTGGTACATCTCAGTGCCTGAGGGAGCTGTGAACACATGTCCGTGGCGCCAGACGTCTTCTATTTCCCACCCGACCATCGCTTCTTGGCCCAATTCCATCGTGGCCCATTGCATACCCAGGTTCACACGGTCTTTGGGGTAAGTCCGAAGCATGTCTTCCAAGGTCCACCAATATGGTATGTGCTGTGGGGCTGGGG
>VSDK01028513.1:122933-144098 GCA_009767595.1 Symbiodinium kawagutii | reverse complement strand
GGTGCGGGAAGACGGGCCCCAGCCACTGGTGACTGGTGGATCCTCATGGCAGGTTGGAATTATCCACAAAAGTAGCTGGACGAAAGAGAATGAAAAGGGTGATAATGGGTTGATGATGAATATCTTCTAAACATTACATGATATAATGTAATCTATGTATATACATACACATATATTCACATTTTTCAAAATATGTATGTACGTATCCATGGTCCATAGTCAAAGGTTATATAGCGTGTAAATCAGGAATCGAGTGCTGGAGGGGTACTATACCACTTGCTATTGACCATTCGGCACAACTGGACACAGATTTGGCGACTGTTGAAGCAGATGGGACACCCAAAGGTCCAGGCATGTCTGAGGTGCGCAAGATACTCTGCACAAAGACTTGCGCAGGATACTAGTACCGTGTTTGTGCACATCTATGGATTCTTCTCTTAGGGGACTACTGGCTGAAATTGCCCGTTCCATCCTAACCACTCAAAATGATTACTTGAGCATGGCTTCGCAGTGCTGTAATACCATTGTTGTGCTCGAGAGCCGATCCCGCTTCACAACTGATCGATGGGAGCATGAGCACCAATCTGTGGCATCAGCATTGTTTCCACGTCTGAAATCACCATTCCACCAACTCAACTACTAGTTCTGTCTACTTCTAACGAATGATTCCATGAACATCAATGAACATCATCTGGTTGGTGGTTCCAAACCTTTTTTATTTTCCCTAGTCATTAACAAATGGTTGGTTGACAAATATTTTATCCAAGGGGTGGTGAGCACCACCAGTCATCCATTCCAGTCGGTTGCCACCATTGCCATGGCCACTGCTGAAACGACCTCCGCCGCGGAGGTCGTTTCAACGACGTGGTGCTCTTGGAGGCGTGTCCTCCCTTGGCGCAAGCGGCGCGTGAGAACATCCAGAGGAATGGCGCCGTGACTCGGCGAGTCGCCAGTGGCTACCCGGCCACCCATGGGTGAACATGACATGGTGGGTCAAGCACTCAACCAACCAACCAATGGTTAATGATAGGGTAGAACCAACAATAGTAGGGGATATATATATATATATATCAACTAATAGCCATGGATCAGCACACAACCAACCAATGGTTACATAATGGTTAATCATAGGAGATGACAACCGGCAATAATAGGGAATATACCAGCTATAGAATAACATGGGTGAACATCACATGCCAACTGTTATGCAAAGGACAGGACATGTCCCTGGAAAATCGGAGAGTCATTGGATGAACGTGACAGGTAATGCATTGTGAAAATATAGTCATTGGATGCAAATGCCAATGACAAGTCAACCACAATGTCATGTGTCTCGAAATAGATGACCCAAAAGCATCCAAAAGCCATCCAGAAAAGACAAGGAGAGCAAGGGTGAATGAGGTAGAGCCGACTTTTACAAAAACTCCTATGAATACCTAATTCATATTTTTTACACCTTGTCCGCAGACATGTTTTTCTAAGTTGCCATGGTTTGGAATTCTATACATCTTCTTTAAACATCCTGATATGATTCAAAGGTGCAGCGTGTACTGACCAACCTACCACAAGAGATTTTATGATGACCAATGCTTTCTGGCAATCTCTGGGATTACAGGCATGTACGTAACTCACACACAGGTGTGGGGGATAGCTTGTTTGCAACGTGACTATTCACTGGTCGTGATGTGTCATGCATTTGATGACCTTGGAGAGTGCCCCAAAAAATGAGTTCTGTAAACATGGATGGTTTACAATCCACACTTTCCTGCGTAAATGCAGACATTTTCCATGAATCGGATGCCACAGGTTCCAAAGTCACCAAGCTTGGCAGGGTCCTATGTCAGCTTCACCCAAAAAACTCATCAGCACAAGTGCTTTGCTTGAAATGACAATTTTCAGGCGCTTGCTGATAGTCATTTCTTTGATCACCGGCCTTCCCCCATTGCTGGACCGGCGCTCCAATGCCTTTCAGGAAGCGTCCTGCAGAGTGTGGGAGGGCCACTCCAACGACTTGTTGCAGAGCGAGACAGAGGTACGCCACAACATGTCACCGCTGTTGATCCAACAAATGGCTACTAGTTGTGCTCAATCTGGCTGCTGGTTTTCAACATTTTTTTTGTTTTCCGCACTATTTGGGATGATTGGTTGACGATTTTCTGAGGGATTGAAAGCATGAATCAGCCAATACAAATTGACAATGGCAACAAAGTAGCAATTTCGATAGTTAGTGCAGTTAGTAATACAAATTGACAATGGCAACAAATAAAGTAGCAATTTTGATAATGAGTGGTAGAAAGAAATGTTAAGACCACCAGATAACGCGAGGGATTTGTGAAACGATATTGGTCAGTGCTGGTGGTGGCCTGAAAGATCCGGGTTTTCCCTCGACTGGGAAGGGTGACAGTGACAGCACCGTGACTCGCCCATATGATTTGAAACTCTTGGGAATAGCAGACAGTTCGTGCTAACGGTTTTACCACCACCATATTGTCAGTTCACTAATGGTACAGAACCACCATCATACAGTTGGGAATAGCAGACAACCACAGTTGGTGGTTTTAAACATTCTTTATTTTCACTATATAATTATTATTAACAATTGGTTGGTTGACTAATGTTCTTCATACAGTAGGGGTTGGAACCACCTAGACAGTTGGGTTTTTGACAAGCTCTTATTATATAGGTGTTTCTCAAAATACGGGACCCCCCAAATCATCCAGTTCATTCACAAGTTGCAGTTGTAAACCATACATTTTTGGCGTCCCCTATGGCTTGAGAAACCACCACAATGGAAGGTCCAATATGAACAAACCACCATAGAGCTTGTCAAAAATAGCGCTGTCAATGTAATTCAAGTGGCCACCTACATGATTTTAGAATGAGAGTTGTTGCTTTCCCATTCATCCATTTTCGAGCACCTTTGAGACGTGATGGTTCAGGTGGTCAGGGAAACTAGATTCGAATCATGGTGAATATGTGTTAAGCAATGGTCAATGATGCTTGAGCTGTGACGATGGTTAAGCAGGTGAATCATTGGGTCAATGATGGCTAAAGTTCATGTAAGGGATTGAGTTTCACGGCTCCCAATTTATCCTGTCAAGTCCTAGGCATGTGCATAACCCCAACAGCATAATCAAATAGGATTAAAAGAAGTAACATACAATTTATGACCTTGAATGGAAGGTTCAGGGATGCCAGCCATGATCCAGAGTTGATTTTTCTCCCTCAAATTAGATGGATCGCAATATTGTGTATGAAAGTAGATTGCAGTATCAAAGATAGTGCATGATGCATTTGTTTATCTCTCAAACGAGAACATATCCCTGATCATATCCCACACAATTGATTTTAAGGTCAATATCACATTGACGCATCACTGCACACAGTGATGTCCAGTATTCAAACCGTGTGTTTGATGTATAAAGATTACATACATGTATGTAAATGTTTTTTTTTCTAGATGTATATTTTCACAAAGACACCTATATTTGTATGATACTATAGATACTGCATATGCACATCTAATTATACCTTTTGAATCTATCTACGTTTACATCTTATGTAATACAACAACTATGCGATATGTGAAATATATGATATCTTATATGACTAATATATTATAACTATGTATCTTTATATCATCTGTATATATATATATATATATATTTATTTAAATATTTACAACTATATATGATGTTTGAAATATATGATATTTTATTTCCACATAATTATGAGTATGACGTTTTACATATCTTTATATCCACGTGCGTACGAATCCCCTGCATAGCCATGGCCGCTCCAGGGTGCAAAGGGCGCGGTTTCCTTCGACCTTTGCGTCTCCGAGCTCTTGGACTCGGTGCCGCTCCCAAGGGGTGTGGTGGCTGAGTTAGGTCGGTCGTTGATTTAGGTTGGTGAAAGGATGGTTAAAGATGTGATGGTTGAGCTAGGTTGGTTTATATTGGTTGTTGATTTATATTGGGGGTTAGATTGGTTCAAGGATGGTTGAAGGATGGTTACTACAATGGACAAGGCACTGATTCAATGACTTATGTCGGTTTATGTTGATGTTTTAGATCGGTTTTGTTGGTTCGTTGATTTATCTTCATGATGGTGAAGGATGGTTCATAGTTACCATGGGTAATGCAGCTGGTCATACGCTGATTACATGATTTATGTTGGCTTGTGTTGGTTGATGATTATTGTCTAATACTTTGGGTAGTACCCTTGTTAATGGATGATACAGTGATGCGTTTGGCAATACCGTGGTAAATGATACCAAATCGTGGTTGATTTATGTTGATGTTGGTTGATGATGCGTCAGAAGGGAAATTAAGCAACAACTGTGAATGCACTGATTAAGAACGGTTGATTCTGCTGACTCGTAAAGCAAGGACAAAGAGTCTCCAGTTTCCAAAGGCACTGGAGCATTCGTTGCAGCTGGATCGTTGTCGATCACTTTTGCTTTTTTGCTATGAGGATCTCAGAACCAACCACCAGACCACTCTTCAATTCATGGTGGAAACTGTTCTTTTGAAAACAACCATTGATGATGGTAATGATCACTGATGCACATGATACAAGGTGATGATTTGTTGTAGCCCTCGATAGTGATTCATGATTCAGCATGGAGGTTGACAATCGCAATTCTGGTTGACGACTGTCAATAATGGATGGCTGATAGTGCTGAATGATGCTTGATGGTATCTAGTTGCATTGGACAGGCTAACGGTAAATCCCATTGAATCAGCTCACCAACCAACAAACACATGGCTTATTGATGCTTATTGAGGTTTATTACCATTACTACTCAATATTAACACATTTGAACCCACCTTAACGAACCTCAAGCAGCCTCAACCAACAAACCAACCAACCACATAGCTTGAACGCTGCAGGTCCTGATTGGTGAGGGCGTTTTGGACACCCTGCGGCATGCTTGGGCGTCTCCATACTTCCAAGCAGGCGCAGCTTCGCAGCGCTGCGCAGCAGCACGGGGATCAAGGGGCAAACCCAGGTCAATGATAGTGGTTGGCGAAGGCTATGGGTGGCTAATGATGGCGAAGTGAATCATGAGCTATATTGGTTACTGATGGTTGATGAGTGATGATGGATGGGTGGTTAATCGATGCTTAATGATGGTTCATGTTAGTTGACACTGGGCAGTCATAGTTGATAATGGAATAATGGCCAAATGCCGCTATATAATGGTTGATTATGGCTAAATTCTGCCTAGTGAACAGGTGTTGCTAAGCGCTGGTGATTGCAGCGTGTGCTTTGAACAGACTTTTGAACAGTTAGTTTTGCATTTAAGCCACACAATTAGCAACAAAATGATTTACAGTTGACTTGATTGGGGTTTGAGGCCCCATGCGTCTGTGTCAAAGTGCAGCAAGTAGCGCAGGACCACAACCAGTTTCAATCAATGCCACGAAAAACCTGGCTCACTGAACATGTCAAAATAGTTCGCTATTTTCACTTGCCAATTGTCACATGGGTGAAGCTTCGTTGGTCTCAGGAATGTTTTCTTCCCACGGAAAAAGATGGACCGATGAAAGGTGACTTTAAAAATGTGTCTAGCACTGGTGTGCGAGACTTTTTTTGTTGCTGTTGCGGTTGCACTTGCGGTTGCTGTTGTTGCTGCTGTTGCTGGTGTTGTTGTTGTTGCTGCTGCTGTTGTTTTGTTTAAGACTCTTGGTTTGTCATTTTGGATTCATACTAATCGGATGTATGAATCACTGTGAAACGAAACCAAAACTCCCAAAACAACTATGTAACCACGCTGAGTTCAAGTTGTGTCAACAATCGAACCCAAATCCGACCATTGGCGAAAACGGTGGATCAAGAATCCAACGGACCCAACCCAACCAAACCCAACCAAACCCAACCAACCCAACCAACCCTCGACCAGTCCTTGGGAGCTCCAGGTCGAACTGTTTTGATCCCTCAGAGCGCCACGGTCTTCGGGCGCCTCTTTTGGTCACCGTGCCTCTGGGAACGGCACCGGGGCGCACCCGGCTGGGAACTGCCAGAGGAGCCAACGGGAGGACCGGAAGGTGGCGAACTGGCTGAGGCTCATGGCTTTCCTTAACTCATGGGGGATAGTCACCAACCAATTTCATAGGGAAAACATGATGAATGATGGGGTACTACGGGTGAACTGATCCAGAGCCAACCATGAGTAAACTATGGTGAAGCGCCTGGTGAATTGGTGCTTGGCGATCTTTCATGGTACTGCTTGGTGCTCCAGGAAAGGTGATCTTTTGATGAACAAAACTGTCCGACAGTTGAGAACTCTGATTTGGGTGTTTCTCAAAATAGGGGTACCCCCAAATCATCCAATATTGATTAATCATTTATAGTCATAGTAATAAACCAGCCATTGTTGGCGAACCCCGATTTTGAGAAATCACTATTTCAGTCAAGGGGAAAGGTGAAGGCAACCCAACATTTGGGAGACGTCGTCAACGAAGGAAGTAAAGACGTTGACGCCTGGCACATACAAGATATTTGCTGATATTGATTTGGTGGTTTCTCAAAATAGGGAACCCCCAAATTATGATAAATTATGCTTGGTTTATTGCTATGAATGGTTCATAAACTGGATGATAAGTGGGGGTTACCCCTATGGCTCAGGAAACGACCATCTGTTTGTTGCCAAAGGATGGCATCCAGAGGCAGCTCACTTTCGAGAAGCCATCTGGAACCTTTTTGGGTTTTCCAACTCGGTCCATTTTTCGGGGGACAAAATAAACAAGTAGTAGGTAACCTGGTAGTAGGTGCTTGCATACATACATGCATACATGCCTACTGTGCATATATATATATGTTTGCATTTATACATAATATATATATATATATGTATGTATGTATGTATTTATTTTTTAATTTATATACATTTACATGTTTTGTTTACGGATACACAATGTTTGTGATAGCTGCTATGCAATGTTTCGGCTCATGTATCTACACACACTCTGTACATACATCAATTATCATGGATGTCACTTGCTTCCAACAGGAAAAGACATGTTGTTTTTGCAAATTTTGGGGAACACCCATGTATAATAGTAGTTGTTTAACCATTGTTGTTGGTGATTTTCCCCTATTAATCCATATGTTTAACCATTATTCAACCATTGCATACTGCAGGAGATGCAGACATGTCCTGGGCTCCATGCCGCAGAGCACCTCCATCTGTGGCCCTTTCTGCAAGCAGGCGAGGAAGAGAGGTTCACCCCAGGGAGGGTGCTGCAAGGTGAGAAACAAATTGCGGGTTGGTGCAAACATAATCATATGTATGTATAAATGAATAAATAAACATATTCATATATATATATATATATATATTTATATTTATATTTATTTATATATATATATACCATATTAAATTTTCATAGATAGATCGATGTAAATGGTTACTTCATAGTGGTTCATATTTGGAAACAATTGCACCGTAGATTTGTACAACCAGCTTATCTTGCTATGAGATGCCATGATTGATATTGCTTTGTGATAGTATACAAGTTCATTGGGCCGCATAGCTTAGAACATAATTAAAATCTATCGGGTTGAAAACGATTCATAAATTGCATGGACGAGTCAAATCAGCAGAGATGCCTCCGCTCCCAAGAAAAGCATCCATCACAAGAGCCTTTAATCGATAGTCACAGGGTTGTTCATGAACATTCCACTGGGCTATTCCAGGAGACACTAGATGCAACAGGCCGTGCTGGTCGCTTGGGATGCTATGTCGCCAGGTTGACAGTGTGTATAGCGACCTGGTCAATTTCATCCCGCTTCATTGCTTCCATCATCCATGAAATGTTGAGCAACATCCATCGATTACCGAATGAAATAGAAAATGAGATGTTGCTCAACAAAATGTTGGTATCAATTTCCATGAAATACCTCATGAAATTCATCATCGGTGAAATGTTGAGCAACATCCATCACATACTTAATGAAAGTGATGAAATTGGTGAAGATTGCTCTTGGTCGAACTCTATAGGCGTCCATGATCGCAATGCGGCCCTGTTTACCCTCGCGAGCTTCACTGCCTCACAGCAACTGGAAGAAGCCCTGTACCGTTGACCACCACTTTCTTTGTTGACCATCAACTATTGTGACATCCATTCCTCATTATGATGCTCATCAAATGATTACATTAGTATGTTTCATTCAGCCATCATAAGCCATCATCAAATGTTGGCATTGATCCTTACCGTCACAACATATGATTTATTATGAACTTAGCCATCATAAGATGTTTGTTGGAATTCGCCCTTCTTGACCAATCTTAGATATGTACATTTGTCATTATCAATGATTTGGCGGTTACTAACCATACGCTTAAGCATTGCCAACCATACGCTTCATGAGCATTCACGCTTTGTCGCTTCGCGAGCTGCGAACGTTGAATTCGCGTCTCGGCTCAGCTGAACCAGACACGGCGACGGAACGCCGGGAAAGCTATGCGAAGTCATGGCGGAATGGTTGATGGTGGTGAAGGGTTCATCAAGGTGGTTATATAATATATAATGGTGGTTAATGGTGGTTAATGGTGGTTAATGGTTGGTGGTTAATGGTGCTTAATGGCTGATGGCTACCGCTTTAGCTGCTGCTTACTGATGCTTACAAAGTGATAGCTAACGTCATGCGCCCGCTGCAGAGGTAACGCGTCCAAATCTTGAGGACATTTTAGATGGAGCGGGTCTGTTCATAGTGGGAGACCATCTTTGCACGGCCAAGTAATGAATCATGCATGTTGGAAGCAAACAGATGATGGAGACAATGGATCAAACAGGGCAATCCAAACGGAAGCAGGGAAGCGTTGAACATTCTCAATTCCGCAGAGTAGACAATCTTAGGCCCACATGAATCAACCAGCCATTTTGGGGGGTAGCTAAGCTGAGGGTGGTGCAGCTGGATCCTCAACTGCTGAAGCGTTTCACAAGTTGAACTCGTCATCGTGCAGCCATGCTGCGGCCCTTAACTCCTGTGGGAAGGCCCTGGAAGGTTGCTTGGAGGTGAAAGTTGACAGTGCAACTGGTCCGAGTTGGTGGATGGGTGAAGCTGATGAGCAGACAAGAAGAATCGTGGTGAGCAGCGACCAGTAGCAATATTGGTTGATAGTTGTAGCCATTTGAAGATGTTTGTGAATTTATTGTTACAGGACTGAACTCACATGTTGAACCAATAATGACTACATTAATGATTAATACTGACAAAGCAATAAGCAACAACAATGACTGGCAACAATATTCAACCAATGATGATCAGTACCTCCTGGTTAGCTCAGTTACAACCTCGGTTACAACCTTGGCATGTTGCCATTACTTGGTCATGATGGTAACTTCATCATTCGTGCGATACCTAAATTGTTTTAAGAGCGGTGCTTGGGGTGTGAACTTCATGATCGCAGACCAGGACGTGTCACTTTTGATACAGGTACTGCAAGCATATGTATCACCAGGATACACGTAGTCATTTGCAACGAGGGTCGCTGCTTGCGGGACCTGACAAAGGAACTATGGTCAAGAGTTGCTTATGACCTGTGAGCCGTGAATCGTTGTTAGTAATGGTTCATTAGGTTTGAACTGTGAATTTGCGGTTAAGAAAAAGCGGTTAGATGAGTTATGAATAACTCACAAACAATGATGATTTGTGGTTAATTAGGAGGGTGAGAGGTGCAAACACCGAAGTTGTCGAGCAATTGCTGAAGATCATACGTCCATTCATCCTCAGGAAATGCCTGAACTTTCCAAGCAATTTGTTGTTTGTTAGTTGTTTGTTGGTCTTTCTTTGTTGGTATTTCTTGTTTGCTGATTGTTGCTTGTTGTTGGTATTGTTTGTTGTTGGTTTGTTGCTATTGTTGCTTGTTGGTTGTTTATGTTTGTTGATATATTTGTTAGTTGTTTGTTGTTTGTTGGTTTGTTGTTTTGTTGTTGGTTTGTTGGTATTGTTGCTTGTTACTTGTTTCGTGTTGGTATGTGTTTGTTGTTTGTTGGTTTGTTGTTGGTGACTGGTTCGCTGGTTGTTGGTGACTGGTTGTTGGTGACTTTTTGTTCGGAGCGCCAGAATCTCAGCGCCTGAGGTTACCTCTAGTGGAAGCCAAGGTGCGTTGCGTTGCATCGCTGCCTGCCTTTCTTTGTGGTTGGATGGAGTACTCATGATCCATTCGGAGTTATGTAGATTTGTATATGGTAGATTTCAAAAATATATATATATGCCGGTATATATATATATTTATTTATATGTGGCTCATGATATGACCGTATAGCTGCAACATCAAATTCACATAAATTCACAACTCAACAAATTCTTATATATTCTGATGCACGTACGTCATGCATTTATTATTCATCTACGCTTACATGGACTTTTAGCAGAGTGTGTGGGTTTGTGTGTAGAAAATGTAAGTGCTGATTTGACCATTTCTCACAAGGCGTAGACATGGTTGTATTTTTTCTTTAGAGATGATAGCAATGCAACATTGCATCCATCCAGACATACAATACATGCATACTAACGAACATTACACACGCGGCATGCATGACATGTCTAAGGGCAACAGTTGCCGGAAGAAGGCATCTTTGGTTGGTTTTGAGCGTCATTGTTTATCAACCGCATATTTGGGATGATCCCTTAAAACAAAACAACATGTTCGGCTAAAGCGCCATTCGGATCCCATTAGGGTTCGCAAACAGCAGCCGTGTCAATGGTTGGTACGCTCCAGCATGGACAACCATCCCATCATGAGGATATTGACTAGACCCATCTCACTGCTGGCGAATTTTCCCAATGTTTGTCAACATTGCCATATTTATGATTAACGAGTGAATCATCAAGCAGCTGGTTCCAGAATCAGCTCTGAGTAAGCCATCAGTTTAACCAACACAATCACTGGTGAAAGTATACAGGGTTCATTGACGTGGAGCCCCAGTTGGTGGGCTTTTCAAACCTATCCATCCATCGCTAGGCTTCCAAGAACTCCGGCACCGGCGGCCGGTTGCAACCGGCATCAGTGGACGTGAGCAGAACGCATTGTTGGGACTAGGCTTGGTGTGGGGGGTTGCCGGGTGATGCCGGGTGGTGGATCTGTGTGTGTGTGTGTGCGTAAATACATGCGGTTCATTGCTATGCATGATTAATGCACTGGATGATTTGGGGGGTCCCCTTTTTTGGAGAAAGCACCAGATCTATGCACAGCAATGCATGAAGTATATATTTATTTATCAAGCATTGTTTTGCTAACTTGACGCCAAAAATAGTGTACAAAAAAATGATGTCAGCTTTGAGAAAAACTTTGGACGTCACAAAGTATTAGGTGCAAATGACAGCAAGTGGATGCAGTCAAGACACCCGTCGTTGCCAATCTGAAGGGATGAATGTTCAATCCGTTTTTTTTGGTGCGAGTCGCGCCTAAAAGTCACAAAGCTCTGGCAGGTTTTTGCATTCCCGAGCTGTGAAGGAATGTTGCACCATGCTGACCAAATGCTTGCACACAGCACCATACTTCCGGACAGGGGTCCTTCCAACTCGCTTGAACACGTTTGTTACAGATAGATTGCATGTGCACTGCCTCATTGACATTCAGAGCTTGCCATCACAGTTCACATCCATCAGCACTTCCATTTGAAGTGAATGGTGTAGGCTTTTCCTCCACGAGAACGGGACTTCTAAGTTACGGTCGGCATCTTGCATCATGGCTATTGATGGTGATTTAAGAGATGTTATTCATCATTGTGAATGATGATGTTGAGTGCTAGTAGTGAATGGCTATACTGTTGGCAATAATTAGTAACGAAACATGTTTTGCATACAGCATGCATCCATTATTGTAACCATCATTATCCAAGATGGATTTTGATAAACAAAATCATCAAACATCATTATGATGAATGACTCATAGTGGTTGAAATGTTTGTTTCTCTGCATGGCACCGCAACTTCCGTTGTGAGGCTGCGCACTCTTCGCACGGTACCGACCCCGGGCGGCTCTGCACTTCACCAAAGTCCTGAAACGCCTCTCACGAAGCAGGAGAATTGTGAGAAGTCCATCGACCCGGGGATTTATGGTTTGCTACAAGTACAAGGTGAACCCCCCTAATTAAAAGATGTTATAAGTTGATTAATAAGCCATCGAACTATAGTTATATCTACCAAAGCTGGTAGTTATCCTAGTTATGAACCAACTTGGCTAATTAAGGGGGCCCGGTCCCTTATTGGGTATCAGATGGGATGCCATACAGCGTTTGATTCAGGTCGGCTACTTTGAGGTAACCACTTGCTTTCAATGATGGTTAACCCGGTGTGAGGATTGGACGGTGCTGGGGGGATACTGGCCCTCAATTTGGGTGGCTACAAACCATTGTGGGATATTTCGGGAATAGCGGTGTTAATTAGGATAAAGGAACAGTTTCCATGTCTCAATTGTGGTGTAAATCCGCCATTTGCCCTCTCGAATCCCCCAGAAGTTCCTGGTTTGGTATTGAATCCGGTTTGGTGATATCTTTGCAGGTTTGGAAATGGTTTAAGTTTAATATTGACTTATTCCAATAATTGATGATATTAATCACCGCAAATCTCCAGGCACAGTGTAAGGGGAAGGGATCAAACACACGAAGCACCGGATGGTTGTTTGACGCTGACTGACTTGGACCGATTTGGGTGACCAGTTCGTCCATGTCCTGGGACTCAAGTGCAGTTGAACATCACAAATGGTGACAACGAATTGCTAAAGGTGTGGGATCAATGCTAGAACCTACTAGAACCTCATAGAATCTACCCGAACCCTACTAGAATCTACTAGATCCGGACGGGCAACACCGTGTATGAACCTCCGCGTCACAAGCCTCTGCCATTTCGGGATGCCATCGGCTCCCCCCCCGGCCCGGCCGCGAGACACTACTAGAATCTACTAGATCCGGACGGGCAACACCGTGTATGAACCCCCGCGCCAAAAGCCTCTGCCATTTCGGGATGCCATCGGCTCGTAACGGTGCTCGGCTCAAGTCGTCACCGCGCTATCCGCAATCGCCACAGCAGCCATGGCTTCCGGAGATGAGTTTCTTGGAGCTGTTGGGCATGGGGTCACTACCTATGGCTGGTTGGTTATGCTGGGTGAATTTATGGACGGTTGGTTGGTTCATATGGACTCTTCAGTTCGATGTATTTTGGGAAATGATGAGAAGGAGAGGTTGAGAAGATTGTCAGTGGTTTTCAGGGAACAACCTATCCTGTACAGAGTATTTTGATGCTCGATTAAGAAATGACAATCTGGAAAATCTGGAGTGTGAGAATACTCTCTCCCCATCAACAATCTGTGCATGTAGTTCACTGCCGTCCAGCATTATCCCTTACCTTGAGAGCAGGAACATATTGGCGTGAATCCAAAGGGGATGCAATGGACGCATAAATCGTTAACGGAAGCCTCCGACGGTTGATTTTTCGGCTCTTGGGAAGGAATCAAACCAGCAGCCAGCATCCCTGCCACAAACCAAGTAGCCATTGACCAGGCAGCTGCTGAGGGGTCCCAGTCAGATTGCGATTCACAACGGCACTAACACTCGACATTTTGGGAGCCACTCATGATCGAGGAAGCACCAGGACATTGCTGTCCTGCATATGGTTGTTTGCGTCTAAGATGGTAGATTCAGAAATCCAGGCGCCATATCCGGCATGTAGATCAACAAGGGTCCATATCTTTAGATCCTTAAAGATCCATAGATCCATAAAAGACATAGACAGATCCATCCATATAGACATATGTTTGATGGTGGTTTAGCTTCAATGCTGGAACACCTGACACGAGCAGAACCACGACAATGTAGCGCAGATCGACCCATGCCGCATTCCAGATCCCTTAAAACCCTGCAATGAACCCGGAATCGCTATCTAATCACGAGAAGTTTTTTCCATGGATTATATGCCTTCCTAGCACCCCATGTTTGCTCACCACCTATTGGGTCTGAAAACATGTGTTATATTGACAATTTACATGTCACCCTCATTGGCTAGGTTTTGGAGATCAATTTGTATTTACAACAATGATTAAGCACAAATGAAACACCCAAATATATAATGAATCAACAACATTTTTCACTTACAAAATAGGTTGCTTTATCTTTGAGAAACACCCAATAGCCACTCAGGACATCCTGGTTGTAATCTCCCACAGCAGGCTGGAAAGCACCACCATGTAACTAGATGGTTGAGCAAGGGAATGGCTAGGGCTTCCAGCATCTCCCATCCATCTATGGTCAATAATAGGGGGATATGTTTAATAGTGGTTGATAGCCGTTAATATAATGGTGAAGAATGGTTTATAGATGGTTACTATGACGATTAATATTGGTGAATCATGGCTGATAGATGAGTAATACGACGGTTAAACATGGTCCATAATAGTGAATGATGGTACATAATAGGGTATGATGATTTAGAATGTTGTATACGTACTTGTTGACAATGCTTCCGATGGTTAAGAATGGTCAATCACAGGAGATAATATGGAAATGGCTAATGAATTGTCCATTATTAGCCCTCATGAACCATTCTTCACCATCTTGAACCATATTTGTCAACCATTAATACCTGTGTGTGTGTCAACCATTTATCAGCCATTGACTGGTATATATCTGGTTGGTGGTTTCAAACATTTTGCTCATTTTCCATAGTATTCATTCACAGATGATTGACTGACGAGCATGTTTTTCATAGGGGTGGTTCAACCACCAATCCCAACCAGTTTTTGATTAACCAACTAACCATCAATTAACCACCCATGATTATTAATTCACTGCCATCATTGACGGCGGAGGTGGGAGGTAGTCGGAGCCCAGGATCCGAGTGGGTATGGTGACGCGGCTGGTAGGGGCTGGGGGAGGGATGTGTTAGCCATGAAATGCATGGAGAGGGGAGAGGGGGGGGGTTGGCGGATGATAACCAACGACAGTTGGGGATAATGACCCAGTGATGGTATACCAACAGTAGTGATTATTAGTAGTATCATCAGCAGTATCTTATTTAGTTACTAATGTTAATGGTTAATCATTTTATATAATTGGCAAACAGTATAATTATTCCAATTTTAACCACCTTAGAATTAGTATCATCAATTGTACGGTATTGATTATTCATATTGATAATAATGTTGATCAATGCAATTATAATTAGTATCATCAACAGTATTGATTAGTAAGGGAAATACTGTAATTTAATGGCAGTGGATTAATCATTGCCAACATGGTTTATACTACTACTGTAATTAATGATCAATGTTGGCAATGATGATGGTGAGGAGCAGCAATGATTGGGAACAACGGGAGATGATGACCAACGACAGTAGGGGATAATTACCCAGTGATGGTGTATCATGGGTATGAACAACTATGGCAATTAGCAGCAATGATTGGGACAAGGCATAAGAACAAAAACTGGAAGCATTGTGGCATTGTGTGACATGTTTTTAAAGCTACGATGGTTTGTGTGGAGTGTTTGGTTATGCCAAGTATGTGTTGAGAATTCGCGATTGTTGACAATGTTTATTGGTTGAGAGTGGCAGGCCAAGAGCACGAAGAACCCCCGTTGGTTCTAGTATGTGGTTCTTGAATATTACGAGTACATTCCGATCATATTGCCCTGTCCAAGATTGGTATATCCCAAAATCTTGCAGGGCGTTTTGAGGATTACGATGCCTATGGACACCCCTTTACGTCAAACATGCGAGTGAAGATTTCTACGATGTATTCATTCAGACAGTTGGGGTTTGCCGCAGCCTGCGCAGGAAGACAGTCTCCCGGATGTGTACTACGAGTTGGAGCAGAACCACTTGAAGCCATGTTCAGTACAGGTGGGGTGTGTCCGGTACACAAAGAGCATCCATAAATGATAAATAATACGAGTTATTACATACTACTAATATCAATATCTACTAATATCTACTAATATTCTTCCGCAACCATTCCAAGATGATCATGCTCACCAGCAAAGCCATCAAAATCTTGGTACACCAGTTGTGGGGAGAGACCAAGCACTTTGAATAACCAGTTGGTGGTTTTAAGCATTCTATACTTTCCCTAGTAATGACTTACAATTTGTTCAACAGGGTTGAAACCCCCAACCGGATAAGTTGATTATTTTTGGTCCCATATCAGTGGGCATTTTGTCCACTTAAGTTGTAGCTTCGATATGAACACTGAACAGTCTTGAAGCATCAGCAGATCTCCATGTGCCAGGTTGCTGTGCGAGGCAATGTCACTGCATGAGTCGTCACGTTTTACTGTTTCAGCATTTCCAGGGTTGGGTCGGTCCCTGTCCTGAACTTTCCTGCATCTGCAGTCGAAGATATGAATCCTGAAGGTTTTGCATTTAAATGACATGATGCATGTCTTGCAACAATACTTGTTTGGTTGCTGGTTTCAAACATTTTTTGTTTCCCTAGTACTTATTAACAAATGGTTGGTTGACTCATATTTTTCATAGGGGTTGGGAACACCAACCAGTTTTTGACCATGTTTTTCGAAACAAATTGCGAGAAAAGTCCGTTTTTTGCTCTCCGAGCCATGCTTTGGGACCTTGGACATGTGCTGTGACTAGCTTCAAATATGTCAATGGGCCCCAAATGGACCCTAAATCCGCCGAAGATCAGCGCATTTCTTTGCAATGGTAGATCAAACTCTCAATAAACCATCACTTTAACGTAGTTTAACCAGCACAATAGCTGGTGATTTACCATCAAGTATAGGCGGTTTTGTGGACTAGATCTCCCAGGAGTGGTTTCGGGTATCCTCGCTACGCTTTCTGGCCCCCAAGCGCTTGGCAGTCACCCCTAACTAGACCCACCATGCAGATCTGGGGAAACCCCGTGTGATCACGGACAACCTCCCCTTCACAGCCTTTGAACAACCATTGTCCTGGTGCATCACAACGACTATGCTGGTTTCTCAAAATAGGGTGGCCCAAAAATTGTTAGTTTGTTGAATCGTTGGTTTATGACTGTAAATGATTGATAATAGATGATTTGGGGGTACCCCTATTTTCAGAAACCACCATATCGTTACAATGTGATCTCCTGGACATCGCAATGATCAGATGAGCACTTGATGGTGCTTAGAGTCATCTTGTTGAAGGTTATAAGAGGCTTCAACAGATGTCATTTAGCAATGGTTAATTAAGCTATGTGTTGAACATATTTAATTTTAGCAATGGCTTCGACAGCTACAGTAAGATGTTGATTTATCATAGATGTCTATGTGACATGAGATAAAGCATCTCTGACACTACGATCATGTTTCATCAAGGAGCCTTTAATGCACAGCTTGTTAACAATTTCGAACCCTTCTGAAGTCCTTAACCATGATCAAACAAGAATGAAGCATCATCACATGTATGTACATACACGTGTAGTTATATATATATACACACGCACAATTTGATTTGTATTGATATAATGCCATTTACATAGCTATATATATACATATTTATATGCATATATGGTCTATTGACCACTTCCTCATACCCTGCGCCAGGTGAACGAGCAGAAGTTGCTCTTTTGCCTGCAGCCCCATGCGTCCTTGGGCGAGGAAGAGCGACGGTGAGGAGGGCATCGTTGTTGAAGTCAACTATGGATGGATCATATGGTGACAACTGGAGAAGGGCAGGTCTAAATGGTGGGTATGGCCATTAATGAGAATTAAAAAGATCATGATTCAACAACTCCTAATAATCACCAACAATAATAAAGAATGATCACCAACAATAATGAGTAAACAACTGCTATATGGTGGTTTCCCAAAATAGGGGACCCCCAAAGTGGTTGGTTTACTACTGAACAAGATTAAACAAGGATGACTTGGGGGTCACCGGTTTTTTGAGAAACACCCATATGAACCGTCTAATGCTTAATGGTATTTGATGTTAATTGGCTGGTCAATGGTAAGTAAATGTTTGAATCATCTAATGATTAGCGGTATAATGGATAATTAGCGGGTATTAGCTGGTTACTGGTAGATAAATATATGTATATACACTAGGAAGTGAATTGGTATAGTTAATGGTTGATGGTATAATGCTTACTCAATCATCTAATATTTGATCATCTAATGGTTGATCATCTAATGGATCATGGACTGTCAATTATTTTTATAATCGTTAATCATCAATGGTAAATGTCAATGGTAGATAAATGTATGTAAATATGAATCCTCTAAGATGGA
The DNA here is from genome assembly GCA_009767595.1 of Symbiodinium kawagutii. Classification (NCBI taxonomy): domain Eukaryota; class Dinophyceae; order Suessiales; family Symbiodiniaceae; genus Symbiodinium; species Symbiodinium kawagutii. The sequence continues at coordinate 125,881 of VSDK01028513.1, read as the reverse complement.
CATGGTCATTGGTCAGGTAGGTGAACATTCCAAACCACTAGTTTGGTTGTGTATGAGGTATGGGATGGTAACCAGGGTTACAAGGGGCCCTTGACTTTTGCTGGTTCGTTGATGCACACGGTGAGTTAATGAGAACATGATCACTTGTGCCGCTCTCGCTGCGACAATCTATACAGATTTTTCCGCTGTGTAAATGGTCTTGAGAAAGGAGACTGCAAGAAACACACACACACACACTAATGCAGGTAAGACTCAACATTTGTGGGTGTTGAACTGCAAGAAGCCCACTACACATATACAAACATTGTAAACCTATCGGAGCAAATCTACCACCCACGCCCTATTGAAATGAGCCTTTGCATGCAGAAGTTTTGACACAGCCTTGCATCTAAGTGGGAAGTTATCACTGCAAGTCCCAAGCAAGTTAGGTAAATACTCACATATTGATAGTCACACAAACAATCAAAAGGTTGATGGTTGACGATGATCACCAACTCTAGGAAGGTTTTCTAAAAGGGGGGAAAGTCAATCATCCAGTATGAACCCTTTATAATAATAGAAACCATCCATTTCTGGGATTTTCATTTTTTTGAGAAACCACCATACATAGTACTTGTTTAACCATTACTGTTGGTGAGTTTTCCGTATTGTTAACCATAGTGAACCATAGTTGATCATAGTTTGGTGAGGTTCGCCTATCATTAATCATGGTTACACGTAGAATCCTCATAGTTAGGTGATGTTTCCCTCTAATTGACCATACTCAACCATAGTGAATCATAATGAAACATACTTAATCATAGTTAATAGTCAATTAACCATAGTTAACCATAGTGAACCATAGTTACTTGACTCATACTGAACCATAGAAAATCCTCATGATGACTTACCATAGTTGCGTCGTTGTTCCCCTCCGCCGTGCAAGTTTGAGGTCTTTGCCCAAAGAAGAGGCGAAGAAATGTGCTTCGAATCTGTCCCAGAGGCGCGAATGTTCCAACGGAAAGTTCCACGGAGCGGTAGTGCTGATTAGTGGCCATATAGGTGCAGAACTCTGATGTATTTACATGCACAACAGCGGGTAGTGGATCCAAGATTCGGCAAGCAAACATACGCACACAGAGATTGCATTTGCATGTATTCACACGTCATCGTCGTCGTTGTCGTCATCATCATCATCATCATCATCATCATCATCATCATCATTGTCGTCATACATTTTTCCCACTAAATACATTATCAAAATTTTGAGACATGCCTGATTTTTGGCACATGCAAACGGTTCTAGGGTATGTTGAGGTAAAGTTATTCCGATACACTTTTACCGTTCCCGCATGATATATATATATATATATATACATGTTCTAAATAATGGCAATCATAGTTAATCATTCCTTCACGTAGTCATCATCAGCCACAAAGTTTCTCACGTGGTATGTGCTCTTGTTAACTAGCATTAGCATTGTTCACCATGATTTTTTTGGCATGTTTTTGACTATTGTAGTATGAACTATTGTAAGTAACCATGATTACTATGATGAATCATTTTTAGCCTTAATCATTACATGATTAACAATTATCAGCCTCAAGCAGTACAATGACCATTCTGAAGCCCATCATGAACCATAACCTAACCATGATTCCAATCCGCCGGATCCAGTCACATTTCGCTCGCAGCGCGAGCGCGCTTGCAGGTGTTCGACCTGTCGGCACCGAATGCCAATCTTCGCACAGTATATTGGCGCCCAGGGCAAGCACATGTGCTTCACTGAGGACGGGCTTCAGGGGCAAGACGAGTAAAAAGGGTCACGTGGTGTGTAGCGGTTGTTGCAAAGTGGTACCCCCTAGAAATTGATTGAAAAGCCTTTTAAGTACATAGTTCTATTTACCACAAGTGGTAGTTGCGGTAGCCATAACCAGTTGACTGGGGGGTACTACTCTGTATGTGGGATATAAACGGCAGATGGTGAAGAAGGAACCTAGGAAAAAAAAAGATTTTGCCAGTGAATACCAGTATGATCACGTTGGATATCATCAACAATGCATGGGGAACGAACCGCTTCTAGGGATGAGATAGTTGGAGAGGTCGTCCAAGAACGGATTGTTTTGTGTCTCTTTCAGTGCTGTCTCATGACATCTCTTAGCGTCACCTCCCTCTTGACGCCATTGTTCAATGCTATCTTTCTCCTGGCATCTCTTCTCAGTTTCAGCTTTCTCTTGACATCTCTTCTCAGTGTCATCTCTCTCTCTCTCTTGACCTCTTTGCTAAATGTCAGCTGTGACTCTGACATCTCTTTTAATTAAGTGTAATGTCTTTATTGACAAATCTTTTCAAATTTGACTGATGACGTCTTGTGTTTGGTTGTGCAAATGTTTCTAATACAGAAGTTTCTCGCCTAAATGTCTTTTGATGGTTGTTCTTTGGTGAGGATAGCTATCATTCTTGCAGCTGAACATGGTGAATTTTTGGTTATTTGATGCTAAATAAACGTGAGCTAACGGTTGTGCCACATGTGTGTTTGACTGTCATCTTCAACTTTCAGGACAAGGATCATCCGGATGTGTCTTGGCAGCAGGGTTTTAAAGGGGCACGGTGCCACCAGCTGTTATTATCAGCCACCTCAATGGATGAGATTGGTGGAATTACCACCGTAGTATTCTATAGGCTATAGTCATATTGAAACAGTGTCATCAGTTCGATTTTGTTCCCCACCTGTCAGGTGAGGGTTGTTAGATTTTATCAGAGCTGACTTCTCCTCCTCTCCTCGTCCTCCTCCTCTCGCCTCCTCTCCTCGCCGGACCTCAACCACGACCAAGCGCGACTAGTGGTGGCTGCCGGACCTCAACCACGATCATGTATGCCTACTGGTGGCTGCCGGACCCCAACCGCGACCAAGCGCGACTAGTGGTCACTGCCGGACCTCAACCGCGACCATCCGCGGCCAGTGGTG
>VSDK01028513.1:106214-122814 GCA_009767595.1 Symbiodinium kawagutii | reverse complement strand
AAAGATATGCCAGAAAGAATGTCAGAGAGAATGTCAGAAGACATGTCGGAAAGAATGCCAGAAGATATGTCAGAGAGAATGTCAAAAGATATGCCAGAAAGGATGTCAGAAAAGATGTCAGAAGATATGTCAGAAAGAATGTCAAAAGAAATGTCAGAAAGAATGTCAGAGAGAATGGCAAAAGATATGTCAGAAAGAATGTCAGAAGAGATGTCAGAAGGAATGTCAGAAGATATGTCAGAGAGAATGTCAGAGAGAATGTCAGAAGATATGTCAGAAAGAATGTCAGAAGAGATGTCAGAAAGAATGTCAAAAGGTGCCAGAAAGAATGTCAGAGAGAATGTCAGAAGATATGTCAGAAGACATGCCAGAAAGAATGTCAGAAGAGATGTCAGAGAGAATGTCAAAAGAAATGCCAGGATAGAATGCCGGAAGAAATGTCAGAAGATATGTCAGAAAGAATGTCAGAAGATATGTCAGAGAGAATGTCAGAGAGATTGGCCAAAGATATGCCAGAAAGAATGTCAGAAGATATGTCAGAGAGAATGTTCAAAAAATGCCAGAAAGAATGTCAGAAGAGATGTCAGAAAGAATGCCAGAAGAGATGTCAGAAAGAATGTCAGAAGATATGCCAGAAAGAATGTCAGAAGAGATGTCAAACAGAATGTCAGGAGATATGTCAGAAAGAATGTCAGAAAGAGTGTCAGAAGATATGTCAGAAAGAATGTCAAAAGATATGCCAGAAAGAATGTCAGAGAGAATGCCAGAAGATATGTCAGAAGACATGTCAGAAAGAATGTCAGAAGATATGTCAGAGAGAATGTCTGAAAGAATGTCAGAGAGAATGTCAAAAGATATGCCAGAAAGAATGTCAGAGAGAATGTCAGAGAGAATGTCAGAAGACATGTCGGAAAGAATGCCAGAAGATATGTCAGAGAGAATGTCAAAAGATATGCCAGAAAGAATGTCAGAGAGAATGTCAAAAGAAATGTCAGGATAGAATGTCAGAAGAAATGTCAGAAGATATGTCAGAAAGAATGTCAGAAGGTATGTCGGAGAGAATGTCAGACAAAAGTGGAGTCAACAAGCGGTGATGACATGACATGGTGGGGATCACTCGAAGTAAAGTAATTTTTCAGTAGTAGTGATGAGTCTATGTCTTTTTATTGGCATTGATAAACTACCCCATGCACGAGATTTCCATGACCATTGATTTACCTTGTGTGTTGAATGGTAATCAGGCCGGCAACCATTGCTACTTACACAATTTACACAGCTGTTTGTTGTAGCTCGTTGTTGCTGGACAAATCAGATTGTTTCCCCAAACCAACAAACACCGACTTGAACTGGTCATAGGTTTGTCATGCCCTTGGCTTCTCACCCGGGCACTTTGCCTGAACAGAGCCCAGAGCTTGTCACATCGGAGATGTGCTCACTGAAATGGTTGGCAATCACCAGTTTACCATTTCTAGTTGGTGGTTTTACATGCTTTTTACATATTCCTAAATATTTGGGGAAAGTTGCTTGATTCTCAGTTTTTTGGAGATGGCTGAACTAAGCGCCAACCAGATTAGAGATGTGTTTACCATTTGAGCACTGACAGGTTGACCATCTGGTTGTGTCAAGGTTCGGTGATACTGCCGCCCATGTTCTTCCAAGTCTTGAGTTGTCCCTGTGCTCCTGTGCTGAGTGATGCATAAAAGGACCAGCCAAATCGGGTGAAGCTTAACATGCCAAGCATCCTAGCGTGATCAGAGTCTATCAGAGATCCGTCAACATCATTCCAAACGGCCGGTGTGGTCATTCGGGCGGAGGGAAGATTCGCAAAAAAGATACAGCTGGAGTCTGAAGTAATCATCACCGTCCACTGGGGGATCCTGCTCTCTCTGTTGAGCTCTAATGGTTGTTTCTGATTGTTGGTTCTCATCCCACGAAACAAAGTACTGTATTCCATTATTCACGAAGGTTGCAACTCCAATAAACCAATCAACCCAATGAGATCACCCGATGGAAAGTCGAAAATATGTCAATCCTCCCTCGCCAAAAGGAATGGATTTCTAGAAAACAAGGGCCATGAATTACGATTCGCGATTCCAGGTGCTTCAAGATTAAATCAACCACAAGGGCCGCCAATTGGTTGTGTGTTTGCACAGCCAAGCGGCTTAGCGCCCACTAGATGCTGCTTGCTTGCCCAGAGTGAGCAACTTGTAGTCAACGACATGGTACCCCTACAATGGAAGCATTCGTCATTGCCATAGCCATTGGATGCCACTGGCACCTTTGGTAGTTTTAGAACTTCGCTGGGTTAGTGCCCTGAAAAGCAGTGCTTTCCCTACATGGCCAACAACTGGATGGTTCGTGGGTACCATGGCTGTTAGCAAACCGATTACGATCTTTAGAATTCATTATGACCACTTTAAAGCAGGATTAACCACTGATATGGCTGTGGGTCAAAACCCTGTACCCCTGGTTCCCCATCATTAACCATTGTTTTCCCTTATTGTTGTTGGTAAATCCGCCATTAGTTGGTTGGTTAACTGCTTGACCCATAGCCATATACCACTGGTTATAACCACCATGGCCCCATGGAATCAGCGGTGTCAGCGCCACATTCGGGTGACGGCAGTTGCCCAGGTGAAGAAGCTCCGGAAGATGCGTGACTTGGCGGTGCATTTGATCATAGCTATGCAGCCTAGACAGGTACGGATCACCTGCCACCAACATGGGTGGATGGAGGGAGGGATGGAGGGAGGCAGGGAGGGATGGATGGATGGATGGATGGAGGGAGGGAGGGATGGATGGATGGATGGATGGATGGAGGGAGGGAGGGATGGATGGATGGATGGAAAGATAGCATCCCCAGCATTCACTCCATGTGTGTATACACACAGGCTCAAGCGATCGTCTCTGAGATTCTGATGTTGACATGATTTTGACCCTTGGCCTCGTGATTTGTGGTTTGCTAGGAGAAAGTCACTCAGTGTACGCAATGGAAACCAATTGGTTTACAGGAAAGTTGCCAGAAAACCATCTTAAATGCTGGTGAATCAACCACTCTCCCGGGCATGGTCCTGTAGCAAATCTTGGGATGCACATGTTTTGATGCAAGTAATTTCAAATAAGACTAGCCAGATGAGGATCACAATATGATCAACTGCCTTGGAAAACAACAGTAGTAATTGCAAGTAGATAGGTGTTTCAAGAGATGAGGATATCCCCAAGGTCACAGGTCTGGGAATAGTTTTGCTCTCCTGGAGATCAACATAGACGCTACCAAGACGGTATCCCCAGTCGACCCTCATCTTTCCAGCCTCTCTTGGGAGGGTAAGGGCAGATAAACATGAGTTTGTAAATTTGATGTGTTAGTTTGAAGAACAATGATCAGTATCATGATTCATAATGAACTATAATAAAGAATCTACAATTAACAAATTGCAGCACAGACTCAGATTGTGCGCATGATTTGTTCAAAGCCTAGCCCCACTTAACCCATCTGCGCACCCAGGCAAAAATCAGGCCCTCCATTGAGCATCACCGACCCTATGGCCTACCCACGAGGGCATTGTTTTTGCCCCCAAACTTCCAACAGTTGTTTCCGAACATTGGCCCTCCGAAGATATTTCCAAAACTTTGATGGGAAGCAGCAGTTCGTGATTGCTGGCCATTAGGTTTCGTAATTGCTGGCCATTAGGTTCACGTAAGTTCACCAGTACTAGCCATTCTTTCCCAACCCTCAGGTGGTTTCAACAAGATGCTTAATTTCCCCAATGGTTTCCAACAGTTGTTCATGATTTCTGATTGTTTTTCTCAACGGTTTCCCATGGTTTCAACCATGAAATTCAGTGGCACCCCTTATTTTCACACGACATGCAGCACTGCGTAGGTGATGAGATCCCGTTGGGCACACCAGCAGATTATGATATGGTGGTCATCGATGAGGCGTTCTTCCAGGTGGGCCGTTTGCGTGTTCTTTGAAGATGTCAAAGACCAATGGTAAACAATCCATATTATTTGTCATTGTTTAATTAATGTCAATGATTCTCAATGATTAATAATGGTTATAATAGTTAACCGTGGTTGGTAGTTGACAATGGTTAACAATGATGGTTCACAAGTTGGGTCAATTACCAATGGTTAACAATATACAATACTTCATTAATGGTTGAGAATAGGTGACAATCACCAACAAATGTGTAGTTGTCCACATCCCGACAAAGACTGGTTTAGTAATTCGCGGGATGTTCACCACGGGCTATTACCGGGTATTGATCCACAGCCGTGTGATCAAGCAGAAATGTTGCCAGTGGACATTAGTTAAGTGTGGGCAATGCTGGTGGCGAGTGATAGTTGATTTAACTTTGTCCTTTGATATATTACGTTGACAACTACGATCAGTCATGATCAAAATAATGAGTGACTGTAGTTGCAGGGTCATGCTGGGGTATCACCATGGACCCTTCGATGCTCTAACCCATGGATGTGGCATGACATGTCATGCAGCTGCAGTCGGACGTGCTGCATGGCTCAAGCAACGTGGAAAACGTGTTGCTGCAGATGCGAGCCGTGCTCGACCTGCTGTTGGGTACGGGGCTGTCACTTTCACATCATGCAGAAAGAAATCCACATTTGAAAAAAAAGATATTCAGGTCCAGTGCCATTCTTCTTTGGAGAACGAAACCAGTCCAGACATTGGGGTTCGACTAATGATCACAATTTTGATCAAGTCCAGGTGCAGCGCGTAGAATCCCACGGTTCGATGAAAGTTCACAACAGTTTGTGAGAGCTAATAATGTCAATGGGTTGGAAACTCATTTCAATCTCATGCTTGGATGTCGCAATATGTGATTCTTGATTCACAGTCTTGGGAAAACAAAGAGGGCAAACTTGGGAAGCCACAGTGACAGCTGCGTTGACGCTTCAATAATGCATTCGAGAAAAAACAAAGCCTTTTTCTCTTCAATTTAACGAGGCTTGTAAGAAAGAAAACAAGCAACCGTCGAAAGCACAGGAATACAGTGAAGTGAATCCATGCCCTATCGTGCTGGTGGGAGAGAGGGTGGTGGAAAGATCCGTTGGGTTGGGGAGGGAGGAAGAGGAGACGTTGCCGTGGTCAGTTTGTGTAGGTGGATGCTACTGGTGACGTTGTTGCCGCTGGCAGAGGAAGGATGATGAATGTGTACGTTCGAAGTTACTCAAGAGGTTGTGGAGACGGTTGGTGTGTCCTTTGAGTTTTGTTTGCAGTGCGCGGGAGCAGGATTCTTTGAGTATCATTTCGGATGGTTTGGATGAGTTTCTTCAGTGCTGATGGAACATGGTTATGGGCAGGGTGATGGTGACTGCTGTGTTGGTGCTCCTGGTGTTGGAGCGCCATAAATTTGTCATTCAGGATTTCTGAGACACGCATACAGTACATGAATGGTCTCACACCTCATTGCATGCGTACATGCGTACATGCACGCACACGCACAGGTATGCTCGGACGGCACTTGTACTTTGCAATGCAGATGGCAAGCGTCTCAGCCACTGTGGCAGCTGCTGCAGAACTCTTTCAACGAAGTGCTACGTATTGATGTTTCAACGTCGCCTTAGGATACAAAAGTATGTCTTTGCATGAGTTGAAGCAAGTCTTCCGGGAATTCTGGGACAGAACTCGGCACAGCATCAGGTGACTGGAGAGGATGCGTGTCACTTGTCATTGTACAGTGAAGACATCGCCATCCGAAAGGCATGGTGTGATGAAATTTTCATAGAACTGACTTAGCGCGACTTAGATGATGTTTTTGTTTGAGCTGTTTAAGTTTTGACTGTCGCGTACAGACATCGTCAAGTCACCTTGGTGCTATTGTGACGAAACGGATGACTTGGGTGATGAAACATTGCAGAAAGTCAGAGTGAGAGGCATGGGAAACGTGGCTCAAGAAACTTGGGGTCAAGTGGTCCATGGAACGGACCTTGGCGGTTAGCGCTACTTCGGGTTCACTTAGTGCCCTTCTCCTTAGGCTGTTAGCTGACACGTTCAGTGATCCCTCATTCCCGCCATTTGAGTGTCCGGTTTGTCCGGACCTACCTGCTGTGCTGCCAGAGAGCTTGGACTTGCCGAGCCTTCTGGTGGGTGTGCTGATCGGCCTGACCTTGGGACCTGCACTGGAATTTGTGTACCTGCTGCGTCAGTCCTGGCGGTGCTGGGTTGAGAGTAAGCTAGCAAAATTAGCTCGCAATCCTCAGCCTCTTTATCGTCTTGGATGATACCAAGCCCCCTGCAACTGGAGCCTGACTTAGCAGATCAGGTGTTAGAGCTGCGTGTGTTGGTTGCCCAGCTTACCTTGAGGGTGGAAGAGCTGGAATCTCGACTCCCCGCTGCCACTTCGACTGCCGCGCCTTCAGGTGTGACAGTTCCTGCGGAGAGCTCTTCGTTGGGTGCAGAGCGCATTGCGGCAGCTCAGTGCGTGGGTGCTTGGCTTCGTCGCTGCTTGGAAGGGCAGCAGCGTGGACTGTCAGGGCGTGAACAGATTCAGCAATCCAGCAGATTTTATTTGGTGGTTAGGGAATTTTCTGGGACTGAGCACAACCCCCCTTTGGTTTTTTCAACTTGGAGAGACACAAAGGAAAAGGTTTACAGTTCTGGTCAACCAGGGGGTAGCATTTTCATTGGATTGCCCACCAAAGAAGAGTGCAGAGTCGCTCTTCTTGCAGCTGACTTGCAGATTCCATCCGTCCTTGCAAGGGCGTGATGGATGAGGATTGGGCTGGCAGTGAAGCAGAGTCTGAGGGCGAGGGGCCGGACCTCTTTGACCCCGACGCTGCTTTGGTACTGGCTAGTGGCAGTGCTCCCGATTTTGAGTATCAACCATGCGTGCTGACCGCCTTGGCTCCTGCCAAGGCCACCGAGATCGTCCTGGTCTCCCGTATCGATGGCCGTCTCCTGGTTGCCGTTCCTCAAGAGGCTTGGCACAAGAAGAAGGCCCAGCGGAATATCCTGGCAACAGCGTTGACAAAGGTTGCTCGAGTGACCGTGGCCAGCTGCTCGGAAGGCGACAGAATGACCCCAGAAGGGGTACCCACCTTGATCGTATGGCTGGGGTTGCTAGCTCTGGACTGCGAACCAATGCTGAGTTCAGAAGTCAGCGAAGCCGAGATCACCTTCCCCGCAGACAGCCACGGAATCCCACGAGTACCTTATGCTGCAGCTTTAGTAGCCATAGCCCAGGATCATTTCAGCTTTGTGACAGCAGCCGAAGAAGCTGCTGCTCCTCCTCCTGGAGTAGATCCGATGAACAGCAGAGTGGAGAAGCTCGAGTCAGGTTTGCAGCTCATCTTAGAGAAGCTGAAGAACTTGGAAGGTGGGACAAAGCCTGGCCCTCGGACAGCAAAGGCCAAACCAAAACCCCCCGTCAGTGCTGCGCCCCCAAATGCAGCTGTGGATCCTGCCTTAGCTCTTCAAGCCCGCAGAGCTGGAGTGAGCGAGGCGGCTTTGAACGAAGTCTTGCAGCTGATGGGACCACAAGCTCTTCAAGCCATTGTGCCAAAGGAGGTGCAGGACCCTGTGGAGTTGACTTCAGACGAGGACAACGAAGGAGACCTTGGTTTAGACCCCGCCGCTGCTGGTTCGGGCGATCCGCTCAGTACCGCTGTAGTTCAACTCTCCAAGATCATGACTCAGATGCACAAGGACAAGAAGAAGAGCAAAGACAAGGGATTGGAAGCGATACTGGATCGCGCCGCTGGTGGACTTCTAAAAGATTCAGGTGCCGGTTCCTCCAGCTCCAGGTCCCACTCTGCAGCTCTACTGTCCTTGAGGAACCTCCTGCACTCCAAGCCCAAGCTGATCTACCAAGCGGTCGAGAAGTTGATGAAGGAAGATTGGCAGCAGGGCTCCTCGATGCCAGGAGTCACCACTCTTCCAACTTCGGCCCGGGGGTGGTTGGAGCACCGCAGTCGGATCGGACCTTATGTGGGCTCGATCCGGCCGGCTTGGATCATGGCTGGTGCATGGGACGATCTTGATCGAGCCAGAGCGAGGGTGGCGCTAGGAGTCGCGGCGTACGACCAGCAGGCGTACGACCGCGGCTCCTGGCTTTTGGCGGGAGAACTCAGTTTAGAAAACCATCCACCATACAGTGCATTCAATGCCCACACCGTGCCGGAGCCTCACGAGAGTCACCATTCTCGGTTGGTGGATGCCAGGTGGGTGGATCTGATCATGACCCGCCTTCGCGGCCTTGCAGATTTCCAGGAGAAGAAGTCGAAGCTGGGACCTCAGAAGAACGATCCTCCTCCAAAACAAGATCAACCAAACCCCAAGAAAGCCGCAAAACCAGGAAAAGGTGCCGGAAAGCAGAAGGAAAAGACTGGGAAGGGCGAGGACAACTCCCTTCCCCCTTCGACGGCAGCGGCTTAGATGATGAGGGCTCCCCACCTAATCTATGGGATGAAGATGTGAAGCCTCCTATGGAAGATGGTGGAGCTCTACCTGCTGCTTCGGTGCCAGGCTCAAGGGCGCCCCCATGCAGCGTTGTGCAACTATGGAATTCAATGGCGAGATGGGTGCTCTCTTCCTCGTCGAATTTTTCTACGTTTTTGAAGTCCTTGCTGAGCACCACACCTGCCGCAGAGGCAGGGACAGCTCATCCACTTTGGCCGATGCCTGTTCCTTTTCCAGAAGTGTGGGGCAGGTCCTTGAAGAAAAGCTGGTGTGACCCAGGCAGTTGGGCTCGTAAGAAGTCCATCAACTTGCTGATTGCAGCCTTGAACTGGTTGCATATGGGACGACCTAAACAATGTCCTGCTGCTGTTGCCCTGGGTGCCCGTCTTTCAGGATGTCAATGGCGAGTGGTCAGGCGTTTTGAACGGCTGCAGTCTGATGTTGCCACCAGCGGTGAAATCAATGCAGAGGCGATGGGCCGAACTGCAGCCAGAGTGGAGAGCTTGGATCAACTTTTGGTGCTGCTGCAGCAGCAGGCAGTCTCTCTCCGAGAGGCGGGCTATGAACATCGTCTTCAAGCACAGCACAGTTCTCAGGCTACCTCGAAGCGGCCTGGCCATGATCGGAACGATCCTGGTGTAGTGGTTGGCAAGCTCTCTGTTGGGGCCCCCGTCCAAGCGAAGTCTGTGGACGCAAGCCGACTCTCAATCCCAACTGCACCTCCGGAGTTTGATCCCACAGTTCTGTTTGAGCATCCTCATCGAGATGTTTATGTTGACCCTATCAAACTGGCTACGGACCCCACTCAAACAAAGTTGGTTCCTCCAAAGGTCAGGGTTCATGCTTCTCGGGATCAAGCTCTGCAATTCCTGCATTTTCTTGATGAACATCATCGACTCGAGCTCGTCCCAGCCAAAAAGATCCGGACATCGCATGTGTGTGGAGCTTTCACTTTGACGAAGGATTTGCAAAAGGATCGACTTATCCTGGATGCCCGTCCTCCTAATCAATTAGAGCACACATACAGTTCGTGGACACGTACCTTAGGTGCAGTGCAGTCTTTGATGCAGCTGGAACTCGAGCCCCATAAGAATCTTTATTTTTCTGGGACTGATTTGCGGGATTATTACTACAACTTTAGAATCTCCTCCCGAAGAGCAAGAAGAAATGCTTTGAAGTTTCCCATCACAGCGAAGCAAGCCTCTGCCTTCCGCTGCTTTAAGCCAGACATGTGGCAAGAGGATCGACTATACCCATGCTTGAAAACTTTAGCCATGGGTGACAACAACGCTGTCGAGTTGGGACAATGTGCACACTTACAGTTAGGGTTGCATGCAGACATCATCCACCCTCGCCTTCTTCTCACGACTCATGGTAGAGCTCCCCGGGGTGATCTGTTTTGTGGTCTCATCATCGATGATATCATTTTTGGTGAACAGCTCAGCATTCCCCCCACTTTGCAAGATCCTTCAGAAGGAGCACGTCGCCTTGATGCCATGTGCGCTGAATACCAGCGCCACCAGCTGAGTGCCCATCCGAAGAAAACCTTCCGTGATGAGTCTACGGCAGAGTTTTGGGGGGCATTCTGCTGCGGAAGAAAGGGATTGGTGAGGCCGTCACCAAAGCGTTTAGTGCCGCTGATGGCGCTGACCTCTCGAGTAGCTCTGCTGGGGTTCGCGACAGTGGCTCTGCTTGAAGTGTTGGCAGGAAGCTGGGTGAGTGTGATGCAGTATCGCCGAAGATGCCTCAGCCTCTTGGATTGCATATACTCAGCTCAACAAGGGCGAGATAGTGATGATATCGTGCAGCTCTCCCCCGCTCTGGTAGATGAACTATGGATGCTCACTTTGGTTGCCCCCGTAGTTGCTGGTGACCTTCGAGCTCAGTCGATACCGGCTGTCTACCTTTCAGACGCCTCTGAAGAGGCACAAGCGGTAGTGCAATGTGAGGTGCCGTATGAGTTCAGCAAAGAGCTTCAACGTCATTGCTTGAGTCGTGGTGGCTGGAGCAAGCTGCTATCGCCCTGGAAAGTTTGGAAGAAGACCCATGGCAAGCTACTAGAACATGAAGAGCTTCCTAGCGGAGTACCATTGGTTTCCCATCCTTTGTGGCTGCAGCTAGCGAAGTCACTACAGTTTGAGGAGAAGATGTTTCAAAGAGTTCACAAGCGACAACACATCAACGTGCTGGAGCTTTCCACGGTGTTGATGTTGGAAAGACGTTTAGCCAGTGATCAACCTGACTCGCGCTATGCTTTAGGTGCTGATAGCCAAGTAACTTTAGCCTGCCTGGTGAAGGGTCGGTCTAGCTCGCCAGCTCTCAACTCACAGCTGCAGAAGAGCCTTCCTACCATGCTGGGAGGAGGTCTCTGGGGAAGCTACGGGTTCGTGCCTTCTCTTGCGAACGTTGCTGATGATCCGACGAGGGATAGAGCTGTGCGAGCTCCTTCTGAGCCAGTGCCGCCTTGGATGAGTAGAGCACTTCAGGGGGATTTCTTCGAAATGGACTTGTGGCTAGAGCATCAAGGTTATGATCCACTTAGAGTAGCTGATCTTCCCTTTGCCGAAGGCAGAGATGTAAGAAAGGCAGCCTTGAGTTCTGAGTTGATTCCAAATTTAAGGGCCGTTCAGAAACCTGAGCGGTTGCAGCGTTTCGATGTGGACTACGGTAGAGAGAGTAGTGCTGAAGCTGTGCCGGAACCTTGTACAGAGACGAATTTCGATGTTTCATTACCTGCTGCTGCGCCTTGTATAGCTAGTGCCGACCGTTGTACAGTTTTTTCACCAGCTAGGAAACACGTTTCACCCCAGTTGAAAGAAGAACAAGACTTTGACCAAAATGGGGAACAAGAGCCTGAGGAGCCAACAAAATCAAAAAACAAGAGGCCAAAAAGATCGAAGCTCAAGAAGCAGAAGGCCCTTCAAAGGACTACTCGCTGTTGTTTGAAACGGGGCACCCCCTCCGTCAGTAGGAGTAGGTCTAGCACCGGCTCGTTAGAGCCTCCCTCGGGCGCATGTGGACATGATGCCATGGCTGCCGCTATGTCTCCGGCTGCTGTAGCGCTCTCTGATGAGGCAGTGCGTTTGCTTCAGAGTTTCCCTGCGGTGCAGTTCTTTGGACCGAATGGCAAGAGAGCTCAGGCTGGGTTTGTGCCGAAGACAAAAGGTTTTTTAGACCTATATAGTGGAGCCTCTGGGGTAGCTAGATACATGAGTAGAAAGTTTGGTATATGGGTGTTGACCGTGGACTACAGCCACGGCCCGCATCAAGACCTTTTGGATTCTTCGATGCAACGGCGAATTCTGGATTGCATACGGGCTGGAGCTTTTCTAGGCGTTGGAGCTGCTCCCGAATGTGCCAGCTTCTCTAGAGCTGTCACACCTGCTGTGAGGAGCGCGTTGGAGCCTTGGGGAAAGAAGAACCTTTCTGCAAACATGGTTATGAAGGTTGACCGGGGAAACCAACATGCTGCTTTCGTTTTACAGGTAGTGTTGCTATGCATGGAACTAAAGCTGCCTTACTGGGTTGAGAATCCAGATGGTTCTTTCCTTTGGCTGCTTCCCCCCTGGACTGCTCATCGAATTGGCACTTTCCAGACTTCGTATCGTTTTGATCAGTGTCGGTTTGGCACGGGCTGGCGAAAACGAACTCGTATAGCAACGTCCACGGCCTTAGCTGGCGTCCGCCAGCTGTGTCTTGGAGGGCACAGCCATCAAGTTCTTCGAGGCCGCAGTGTGTTGCACGGCACCAGTTGGACTCGAGTTGCTCAGGTGTACCCCAAAACTCTTTGTAAGGTGATTGGTGATGCTATGGGACTGGCTGCTGGTTTGGTTGGGCGACATGGCAAGTTTGATGTTGCTGCCTGCTCTCGCTGCACACATTCTCGAATTGGCGAAGCCGCACACCCGGGTCCGCGGCTTCCTAAAGACGTAGGCCCTCGGGACCCACACTTGCTGGAGGACGTTCGGCTTATCGAGCCAAGCACTGCTGCTCGCCAAGACAAGATGTTGCGGGAGCTGGAAGCCTGGCTGTCTTTGCACTTAAGCCCCGATACTATCACCGAACTATACCTTTGTCCATCATTAGCAGTTGAGGTGCTGAAGAAGTATGCGCTTCATTTGTTTGCTTCTGGTAGACGTCTGTATGAGCTGCGGTATACCCTGATAGCTATCCAACATAGGTTTCCTCACTGGAAGTCAGCTATGGGACCGGCTTGGGCTATGGTTTCAAAGTGGGAGATGTATCAACCACTTCAACATCGTAAACCTCTTCCCGAGTTGCTGTTCAAAGCCATGTTTGTGTTGGCCACTTTGAAGGGGTGGCGTCGTTGGAGCGCTACACTACTGCTGGCTTTTGAAGGCATTGCACGTATTGGTGAAGTCCTCAGTGCAAAACGTTGTGATCTGCTTCTCCCATGTGATCTCCAGGAACATGATCATGCCGTTGCCTTCGTCAAAATTCGGCAACCAAAGACCCGTTTTAGAGGCCGTGGGCGAGTCCAACATCTGAAGATCAGCAATGGTCGGGTTATCCCTTATCTCGAACGTGTGTTTGGTCATCTGGATCCTTGTCTCTCGTTGTTTCCTTTGACCACCTATGCCTTTCGAAAACGTTGGGACTACCTGCTGGACACCCTTTCTATTCCTCCTCAACAACGACCGACCCCCGCCAGTGTACGAGGAGGCGGGGCCATTCTGGCCTATCGAAGAGGTGAGCCTGTTGCTGATATTCTGTGGCGGATGCGGCTGACTTCGCAGCCAACCTTAGCATCCTATCTTCAGGAGCTTGCCGCTGACTCCCTCTTGGCTCATCTACATCCCCGAGTTCGTTCACGTGTTTCCAACTTAGCTGCTCTTTTTTCTTTGACCTTGCAGTCTCCCGGATGAGTTCCACAGGAGCATGTGCACGTGCCTTCGGAGACGGCCTGCTTAAGGGTGGATCACCTGAAGCTTTCCAGCATTGAGCCTTCCTTTAATCCGGCTCCTTTTTTCCATGCTGAGAGTGCGATAGCTTCAGGCCTTTGAGACCATCCATAACTTAGCAGAAGCTTTGCAAGGAAAATTGTCCAGCGGTGCCTGCAACATGCATGATGTTTTTGTTTGAGCTGTTTAAGTTTTGACTGTCGCGTACAGACATCGTCAAGTCACTTTGGTGCTATTGTGACGAAACGGATGACTTGGGTGATGAAACATTGCAGAAAGTCAGAGTGAGAGGCATGGGAAACGTGGAAAAGGACAAGGATGTGTTGAGGTCAATGACGTGATGCCCTTAGAGTGAAGTGAAGCATCAAACACACTGAGGGCACCAATCTCTGAGGGCTTGCATGTGAATCCGATACCAGGGCCGACCCTGTCGATTTTGATGCTTTGATAATTGGAATCTTCACCAAGTCTTCACTTAAAAATTGTGCGTCCTTCTTTGTTTGTCACCAAACTATTTGTAGCACTTGTATGAAGGGGGTTTGGTTGCATAGGGTTTGGGTTAATAGATTTTTTAATTTTTTTATTTTTCTTTAAAAAATCTATATATTTTTTAAACAATCTATATTTTTTTTAATGAGTTAGATTTTTCAGGAACAAATTTAGTTCAAGCTGAGTAAAACAAAGCTAGCAAGCATTGGCCCCTATCAGTAATGAAAAGGCAACCAAACGGTAACCAGCGTTAGGCAAACAGTTGGTTTACAGCTAACTTTGTAACATCATGTTGCAGAATTTAAGTGCACAATGAGAAGGCGACCGCGATGAATCGAACAAACCTAGGTAAGCAATCATTTGGTACAAGAGGATCATACAAAATTGTTCACATTGTAAGGATCCGTGTTTTTGTTACTAAAATGTTGCAATGTCATGACCAAACCTCACTTGCCATTTTGCAAGCGGCAACCTGGGGTTTTTTGGTTGGATGCAGTGTGACCCACTTCATTTTGTAAATAGGGCAATGGGAGTTTGTGCACGCTTTGTGTGTTGATGCATGTTTCTTAGAGTAAGGAATAAAGTCTGTAAGCTGGTTCATGGAACGTTTTGTAGCAAGATGGCTGATCTAACCCTACCCCCTTTTAAACCCCCTCTGTCTATCCAACCTGTCTCTGTCAGAAGGGTCATCGAGGTCGTCACTGAGCTATGGCACCGGGGGCGGATGGGTTGTTTGGTTGGTTTCTGGTTTTCTTTTTAAGGTTTTTCCATAAAATCGATTTTCTTCATCGTTGGATTGACCACGGTGACAGCTGCAAGGATGAGGACGATTGTGACGATGACCTAAACCACGACCGATGGGAAACAACTGATGGGAGACAAACGGATGGTAAGTCGGAGACAAGTGTTCAAGGATCCATGGATCAAGCGGGGGACAAGTGGGCAACACATGGGAGGTAATTGATGGGAGACAAGTGAATCTAATAACACTGCAACAAACAAACAAACGTGAAACCAAGCAATCTATAGACATGACACCGCACAAATCTATATATAGACAAAAACGAAACAAAATCTATGGACATGATACTGCACTAATATCGCACACAACAGTAAGTCATCTCGGGACACAACGCTGCAACATTTTACAGTGGTCCAACCGAGCAAACCTGTAGACATAAAACGACACAAATTTACAGGCATGAAACGAAGCAGAACCAGTGGACATGACACTTTGATGATCTACGCACGTAACAGCGCGGTAATCTGCAAACACAGCATTGCAACAATCTGCAGACACAAGGCCGCGCAAACCTATGCACATGGCACTGCGCAAACCGATGCAGGTTTCAGTAGGTGCGATTCCGGTACATTAAGCAAAAGCACCATTTATGACTTGTTGAGTTGTTTTCAGTCGTTACGATTCTGGTATTATAAGCAAAAGCACCATTTAGGACTTGTTGAGTTGTTTTCAGTCGCTACGATTCCGGTATTATAAGCAAAAGCACCATTTACGACTAGTTAAGCTAATCGATCGAGATACCACTGCAAAGCATGTATGACCAGAATGTGTCTGAAATCTATCTACAAGACGCTGCAATAATCCATGGCCATAAACTCAATTAAGTACGGACTATGAATATGAATGTAGTGACGCAGCTTAAATTATTTCATAAGAATATATAGATATGTGCAAAAATACTTATTAAATTTCAGTAGACGCACAAACCCGCGAAATAATCTATGGACATAGCACTGCACTAATCTGAGCTAGTTGTAAGAGATCTCGACTACAAGCCAATAAGATGGAATATGTATATGGCGCTGTTGGGTTACAGCGTTATCGCGTGTTGGTGATTTCACGGGCTGGTGATTTTTTTTAACCACTAGATTAGTGCGATGTTGCGTTCATAAGTTAGTGCGGCGTAATGTGCATAGATGAAATGTAGCACCGTGTTTTGTCCGGACTGCAGAATCGTGTCCATGGTTTTTGCGGTGGCACGTCAATAGATTTGAGCGCTCCAATAGCCATGGACACACCGCCGCAATAGCCATTGACATGAGTCTGTAGTCAGTCATGACTCACTTCTAGACCTATTTGTGCGCATAACACCGCACTTTATGGACGTACATCGAACTAATCTTTTCGTAAAAAACACCAGCGCGCAAAAACACCAGCATGCAAAAACGTTATTGCCCCCGAGAATACTAACGCGAAAAATAGCAGCATACGATAGACGCCGGCATTGTGGGAATCTGTTTGTTGCTTGTTTAGAATTGTTGAAATGATTCGGTTGTTTTTGCATTTGTTCCATTTTTGTTCGCTGAAAAAAATGTTTTGCCATATTAGATGTGTGTTTTTTGCTATTGATTTTTTTTGTGGTTTGTCATTTTGTTGTATTTTCTATTTGCGTTTTCCATTTTTTCAATGATTAGGAACGATTTGTGCAAATTATTTTGGAGTTTATTTCCTGCATCTCAATATTGTAATTAAACTTTTTTAAACTTTGTTAAACTTTTTTAAGAACTTTTTCCCGGGTAGGCCTTACTTACAAATGAACCCATAAAACTTTTTTAAACTTTTTTAAAGTTTTTTAAACTTTTTTAATTTTTTTAAAGTTTTTTTAAACTTTTTTAAACTTTTTTAAACTTCTTTTGACTTTTTTAAACTTTTTTAAACTATTTTAAACATTTTTAAAGTTTTTTCAACTTTTTTAAACTTTTTTAACTTTTTTAAAGTTTTTTCAACTTTTTTAAACTTTTTTAA
>VSDK01028513.1:83072-104402 GCA_009767595.1 Symbiodinium kawagutii | reverse complement strand
AAAATTTCAAAAATCTATATAAAATTTCAAAAATCTATATAAAATTTCAAAAATCTATATAAAATTTCAAAAATCTATATAAAATTTCAAAAATCTATATAAAATTTCAAAAATCTATATAAAATTTCAAAAATCTATATAAAATTTCAAAAATCTATATAAAATTTAAAAAAGTTATATTTTTTTCTTCAAAAACCCTACTCATACAGAACCCCCATCACTCAGATGCTACAAATAGTTTGGTGAGTTTGAGCCAGTTGGACTTGATATACTTGATATACATTTCACTTCTTTCATTTTGCTTCTGCTAAGTCCTGCCTACTCTGCTCTCCGCAGTGGCCATCTATTCAATCGGCAGGAAACACAGAAGAACAGTTTTGTGCATCTCCTTGCATTGCTGCTGAAGAGATTTGACAGTTGGTGTAGGAAAAGGAGCCGCGCTCATTTTTAAATTATGTGCTGGACGGCAGTGCAGCAAGGTTGTGCACTTTGAGTTCTTTCCAGTCCTCCCTTCCCTTTCGACATCTTCACCCCGTCAATGTTTTGCTGCGGAGTGTGGCAGGGATACTCATGCAAATTTACCAATTTGTAGGCAGCGTTCAAAGGTAGATCTTTCATTCTGTTGCCGAACACATCTGAATTGAATGCAAATAGCACTGTCAACTTACTTCACTTCACTTCACTTCACTTCACTGCACTTCACTTCACTTCACTTCACTTCAAAATGTATTCAAAGAATTAATATTCAAGGAATGCTGAAAGTGAGTTGCTCTGTGAGAAAGTTTTTCTCTGCTCGAAGATCTGCAGTTCTTCCCTTCAAAACTTTCACTGCGTGAGTTTCAGCCATGGACCGTGGCTATGTCTCTGCTCCGGTCGAGCTGTCGCAGGTCCGTCGCTGCAAAATGTGGGTCCCTCAGAAGCATTTTATTTGGTTTGGGGCTGGTTGTTTTGATGGTTGGGTTGTCAGTTATGATGCGTATCAAGACTGGCTATCAAGAGTCTAAGGGTCTAAGAGTGTCTCACCAGAAGTGTCGCGCCAAGAGTGTCTCACCAGAAGTGTCGCGCCAAGAGTGTCTCACCAAGAGTGTTTCGCCAAGAGTGTCTCACCAAGAGTGTTTCGCCAAGAGTGTCTCACCAAGAGTGTTTCGCCAAGAGTGTCTCACCAAGAGTGTCCCACGAAGCGAGTCTTACAAAGAGTGTCCAACCAAGGCGTGATTCAAAGAATGTCTTGCCAAAGTGTCTCACCCAAAGACCGTCGCGCCAAAAGTGTCGCGCCAAGAGTGTCTCACCAAGAAAGTCTTTTGCGCCAAGCGTGCCTTTCCAAGAGCGTCTCACCAAGTGTGTCTCACCAAGCGTGTCTCTCCAAGAGTGCCTCGCCAAGTGTGTCTCACCAAGAGTTTCTTGTCAAGAGTCTTCCCAAGAGTGTCGCGGCAAAAGTGTCTCACCAATAGTGGCTTACGAAGGGTGTCTTGCCAAGGGGTCCCACCAAGACTGTGAGCATTCGGGTTCGTGGACTGCATGTTGTTTCATGTTTTTGTGAACTGAGGGACAGGACGACCGGCTCAGAGAGATGGATTTGGCCGTAGCAAACTCCCGTCTGGAAGCCCAGATCAGAGTAGGATCAGTGGCAATCTTGATCAATGCATGAGAAGGATGGTTTATTCTCTGAGTGAATGATGAGGGTTGAAGGTTAGATTTGATGGTTGGCAATGATGATGATTCACTACGACTAAATGTTTCATACTTGAAGATTCACCGGTTCATCATTCGCCGCATTGGCCAAAAGTACAACAGGTTGATGAACATTCAACCTGGTTAACAGCTACTTTTGTTCATCAACCTGTTCAAAATTTGATGGAATCAACAGGTTGATGGTTCAGTAATTGTTTTTTGTTGGAACCATTGATTAACAGCTACTGAACCATTCGTCAACCAGTAATGAACCAGTGTGAACCAGTTCTTGAGCATTACTTCACTGGCGAACCATTAGTTGTCATTACTTAACCATTAGTTGTCATTGCTTAACCAGTAGGCATCATTAGATACCCATTAATTACTTCGACTACTCAAACATTTGTTAAACCACTCATTGTCCCCACTCACGATTGATCCACGCCGCATCTTAGTGGCCGGCGGCTTTAACTTTTCGGAAGATAAGATGACCAGAGGGTAGCTTCGAGGGATTCCCTCGAACGAAACAAACTTTCATGAGCAGTGTTTTTTCAGGAACCGAAACGATCGTTCAGCATCCACGAACTGGCGTTCATGTCAACACAAAAGTGAAGCGTCATGAACACCAATTGCCAATGATCTAGTTGGTGTTTTTCACCACTTTGTCCATTTTCTTGAGCGATTCACACTTGGTTGGTTGACTTTCGCATCTTTTTCATAGGGGTTCAGCCACCAACCAGTGATCCACCCAGCATGGGTCACCCCTTAAGACCTGCAACGCTACGGCACTCTGGCGCCAGGCCAAGCCCACGCCTGTGCCCTGGCGCGACATGTAGGGCTGATAGTCAGCAATCATTGCTGGGATCTAATTACCTGCGTTCCATTTACCCACTAACTTTGGTTTTTAGTTTTTTTGGGATATGATTGATTTACCAATATAGCAAGTAAAACAAATGTTTTTAGCAAGGGATTTATAAGCCGCCGTGCAAGCCACAAAGTTGGTGTTTCCCAGCTAGTAACTTAGCTTCTGGGCTTTTAGGAATCAGGTTGATTTACCATATAGAACAACTAAAAGCTTGACTTATAGCAGTGGACCCGGGAGCAACCAAGGCTAGTTTTTTCTTTTTTTAACATTTCATTATTACGATTTCATTATCATCATCATCATCATCATCAACATCATCATCATCATCGCCGGCTGCAGATGAACCTGCAACTGCCCAACGAGCTCCTGCATTGCCGGCAGTGGTTCCATTTCATCCGGTCTACATCTCCAATGGTCGCGTGGTTCGCCACGTCTACACTATTGTGGTGGAGCGAAGAGGTCAATGAGGCGCCAGATCCGTCGAGTTTTCACACGAGCCCAAGTAAGCAACTGGACTGACTCCCGATTGGCCATAGATGTGCAGTTTCCAACGTTGTGGCATTGTTTTTTCTTTGGCTTGTACCCGCATCCGCCGCATCCATGCTTCTTGTCTGGGAGCCCCT
The DNA here is from genome assembly GCA_009767595.1 of Symbiodinium kawagutii. Classification (NCBI taxonomy): domain Eukaryota; class Dinophyceae; order Suessiales; family Symbiodiniaceae; genus Symbiodinium; species Symbiodinium kawagutii. The sequence continues at coordinate 101,243 of VSDK01028513.1, read as the reverse complement.
GATTGCGTTCTTAGGTGAAATCCACTGCCGAAGACCTTAGCTGCCTGACAGCACGGAGAGTAATGAAGGAAGAAAAAACATGAGGATGCCAAGTAAAGAAGCAGCTGCGTAGACGGGCTTGGAAATAGCGATTTTGAAACACAAAATCTTCAAAACCAACAATTCTGAGGGATTTCAGATGATCTCAGTCTACTTTCGACGGGATGCCTCCGAATGAGGCCACTGTGGAGAGCAGAGTAGGCAGGACTTAGCAGAAGCAAAATGAAAGAAGTGAAACGTATATCAAGTATATCAAGTCCAATTGGCTCAAACAACGAAGGATGCACAGTTTTTTCGTGAAGACTTGGTGAATTCCCCTTGTCAAAGCAGCAAAATCGACAGGGTCGGCCCTGGTATCGGATTCACATGCAAGCCCTCAGAGATTGGTGCCCTCAGTGTGTTTGATGCTTCACTTCACTCTAAGGGCATCACGTCATTGACCTCAACACATCCTCGTCCTCTTCCACGTTTCCCATGCCTCTCACTCTGACTTTCTGCAATGTTTCATCACCCAAGTCATCCGTTTCGTCACAATAGCACCAAAGTGACTTGACGATGTCTGTACGCGACAGTCAAAACTTAAACAGCTCAAACAAAAACATCATCTAAGTCGTGCTAAGCCAGTTCTATGAAAATTTCATCACACCATGCCTCTCGGATGGCGATGTCTTCACTGTACAATGACAAGTGACACGCATCCTCTCCAGTCACCTGATGCTGTGCCGAGTTCTGTCCCGGAATTCCCGGAAGACTTGCTTCACGTCATGCAAAGACATACTTTTGTATCCTAAGGCGACGTTGAAACATCAATGCGTAGCACTTCGTCGAAAAAGTTCTGCAGCTGCTGCCTACAGATGATCAGTGACGCCAAAGAAAACTATTCAGTGACCACTGGAGAAGACTTGTCGTGATTATTTACTGACCACTTCCAATTAAGCCATGATTGGCCATAAGCAACCATAAGTTATTCATTGATGAACATGTTTCTTGTCTTTTTTCCCATTTTGAATCATTGATGTGTTGTCCTTTTGCTGCTTGTTTTGCTGGTTGTAGCCATTGGAATGGCTTGGAGGGCCCAAGTTGGACGGATAAATACCAGCGCACAGGAATTCTTGGGGAATGGTTTCCAATAAAAAGTGATACTCATTGCAATCCATGTTGCATTAGAATCTCATTTGACAGCTATAAACAATGGGTCTAGAATTTGCAGCATGACTCGTGCATGGGTTCATGAATGAAAGCACGGATATCATTTGTGCGTGAATGCAGACATGAATGTTTCCCTTTGAGTGATAACATGTATTATGTAGTCATGTGCGTGAATAAATTATGTGTGTGTGCGTGTTGCACTTGTCACAACATGTATTGTTTGCATATTTATGACATTAAATGGCTATGCGTGCATATATGCCTACACGCATTCAAATCTGCTCATGTGCATTAATACGTATGTATTTCTACGAATGAGTAGCACACATTGGATTTGACATTAGATATATGTACACCAATATTTTCACATGTTTATTAAAGGATATGTTTAATTTGCAATTGCATATGCAAGTATATGTGCATGTGCACACAAATGTCCTGTAGAATCCATGCACCTACATACGGACATGTGGGCATTTCTCAAGATCGGGGACCCCCAAATCATCCAATTAGTCATTTATAGTAATAAACCAACCATTTTTGAGGTCCTCTATGGCTTACGAACCCCCCATGTATACGTCCATACACTGAAGTACCTCTTGACCCGAAAAGCGCAGCGGTGGTGACAGCAGGCGTATCCCAAATCAGTGGGACCATTCGACCACATGTTGCTTGGGCAGATGTGGCACGGACAGGGGTCGTGCCGTTGAGGAGGCCCCTGACCATCAAAGAACGATCACTGAACAGTTAGGACAAGCATGTTCCAATTACATGAGGATTTCTCAAGCCAGAGAGGGCCCCTCAAAATGATTGGTTTGTTTTTATAGATGGTTAATTTGATAATCTCATATGATTTGGGGGTACCCCTATTCTGAGACACCACCGCACACTTGTTTAATACGTTTCTAAGCATGCTACCAAATTGGATCCATGTATTCGCAGATATTGTTTGATGTGTATTTTGCGTTTTGTTCAAAATCCATCAAATACCAACAACTATCACCAACTAATACCCTTCAACAACATGAAGTTCATTCGGCTTATGATCAACCACCATGTTGTAGGGTCACGATTATCATCAGTCACTCTTGGTTGTCATCAACCATGAGAATCACCCCTCACTAAATATAATTCCATTGTATGAGTAATGAATATATGGCTTTGACTCAAGGGCCCGTAGCCCTGGCTGTCCACATACAATAAATGACCTTTTCACTGCACTAAAGGCCACACCCCAGCAACGTTGTGTCGCAAAATTGGTCGGACCTGCTCTGGTCGGTTTTCACTGCTCTCATTGCTGCACAGGCACCTGCTGATTTTTCACCCCATGAAATTTTCCGTTGTCTAAGCTGGCTGGCGGTTGGGAGGGAGCGATTCGGAGCTGGGGGTATGATATATCTACCCCCTTAAAAGGAGAGCGAAGGAGTTCCCAGGAGTGGCCTAACCGAGTCTTTGGTGAACATTTGCCACCTGGATGTCTGGCAACACCCGCTCCTCCTTTGTATACCTCCACAGATGGCCCAGAACTTCTCTTCATGCCCTGTGGCGTAGCTATGTCCTGTGTGAAATCTCCCCCAGCAGATACATTGACGGCACTATCCTGTAAATCACCAAACTAGTCCAATTCTTTGGATCTTCACTACCATCTTTGGATGTTTAGCTACATGACCCACAAAAAAGACTCTTAACACCAACATACACCAACCACTATGAACATTATATGAACCACCAAAAAATCTAAAGCACAATCACATCAAACACTGACCATTCGACCCAAGTACCCACGGCCACACCGAGACACTTTGTGAAGGAGGAGGTCTCTGCGGCAGAACTGTCAGAGAGGCCCAGCGCTGCACAGGGTCCCAGCTGTGGTGCTGAAGTCTGGGGCTTAAGCCATCGGTGTCGGTTTCCGTGGGCATGAATTCCTGAGGAGACTGATTCCTCTGAAACATTTGAGGGATCCTATATACCTGCAATAAAAATCTCAAAAGACTGATCTGGATGTATCAGTTGAAGATCTCCGTCTCAAATCTAGGGGATCGCTGAGCTACAGCTACACCATGTACGGCAGCCCCCAAATCGACCAATAATATTGTGACAGGTTTCAAGTTTCTTAATCACTCCTGTCAGGAATCAGCAGAGGACTATGCCTGCAATGTTTTTCAGCTGAGATATTTGGAATCTGGCCATTTTACTGGCAGATTTCTGATCTGATGTTTTATTGGCAGATTTTACTGGCCAATTTACTGGCAGATTTACTGACATATGCATGTTCTATTGTTTTGCAACATATATTCCTGGAACCTTTCCCCAATGCATTCGTTTAGACTTGTGTTTGCCATGAAACCCAACCTTATCATGTCAAATGATTGCCCCGACTTGTGTTACCTTCCATTTACTTGCCTACTTGCTATGGCACCAGTTGAGTATTCCATGAGATTCCAGGTGATAGAACCCTATGTCGCTCATCCAAACACACACAGTCAGCCATGATATCATGACACCCCCCAGGTCGACCGGACTGGTCCCGCGTCAGGCTGAAGCAGCTGAAGACCTACATGAACGGCAGCTTCGAAAACCGCTTTCAGAAATTAGTCCCTTGGTCGGAGGTGTCCCAGGTTCAGCTGTGCTAGCACGACTAGTCATGGGGGTGATATACTGGTTTCATGAGTTCAAACATCAGTATTTAATCTATATAATTGCATGTCAACAATCTTGGTCACATGCACTAATTAATCATTGTTAAACGATGTAATTTATAGTCATGTCAACAATCTTGGTCATATACATTCGAAATTGCTTATTTGAGCTATATAGGTTACAATGCAGCAAAACAAAAACCTGGGTGGAACTTGGCAGTTTCAGACTTGGAGAACGGCCGAGGTCGATGACCCCAGTTCCTTGAAAGTCATCCAGGCGCTGAAACGGTCACTCAGTGGCTGCCGGCTTGGGATGAACATGGGACTGAGCAAGAATAGAGCGATATATCAGGACAGAACCAACAAGTGCCACTCATATGTGTTTGGGATATGGCTACTGATAGTCCGATAGAGGACAGGTGTATACCCAGCTTTGAAAACAAACGATGCTTCTTTGGAGATTTAGCGAAGTTTTCCATTGCTGTGTGGTTTCAGGTTGCTTGGTAGGACTATGTGCTGTTGTGGCAGTTGTGTCATGTGCACAGGTTTTGCATCAAGATCGGCTCTCATCGGACTTATATAGGTATGCCATGGTATGCCTGATCCCATACATTCAGTATAGGTGAGTATAGATATGTGACATGTATGTACTTCTATGCATATATAGATGGTTTGCATGTCGCAACTAAACACTTGTATTTATGTACATATACAAACAGGAGTGTTTCTCAAAATACGGGTATCCCCCAATTCATCCCTTATTCACCATTTATAGATTCAAACCAACCTTTTTTGTGCGTACCCCTATACGTTGAGAAGCCACCACATATGTGTACGAGATCACACATTTCACTGATTGCATTCAGCTATCAACCAACCATCATTTGCCATCATGACAACCTCAGCCCTTAATGATCATTCTACTGAACCATCAGTCATGACTATCAACAGCTGGAACCACCTTTCCCCTCACTGGAATCATGCCCCCAGTTCCCGTTCCTGGGTTCCAGGATGTGCTTCCAGAGCTGGCTCGTCCTGAACACTGGAGGCAAGTGCTTCACTGCAATCACTAAAGACTGCGCGAAATAGATTTGGTGACTATAGACTATAGATAGTTAAGCGAAATGATTGCTACCGTCAACCGGTTATATTGGTGATTAGTTATGATTGGTATTGATTAGCTACCATTAGTACCAATACATGGCTGATAATGGTATTCTGAAGGCATTCTAATGCTTCATGGTATAACCTTCCTGGTAGATGATGATAAGAAGTTGGTATGTATGGTGGTTTCAAGTGAATCCATCATAGCTAACAATGGCCAATCAATAATGGATGGTACTATAGCTCGTGGTACGGATGATGATGATGATGATGATGATGATGATGATGATGATGATGATGATGATGATTGATCGGTCAATATTATTCATTCATTTGTTAATCATGCTTTATGGCGGCTAATCATTAATGACTCATGATGATAAGATAGTACTATATTCTATTTTGTGTGATTGCTGACAGTGGATGAATCATAGAAGTGACCCACCATGGTATTCTGGATCAATCATTGATAGTAACAATAAATCATCGTACATGGTACTGGATGATTCTGGCTGATCATGCTGAATTCGGGGTTGAGTAAAGCCCAGGCTCAGCTGGTAAAGTTGGGAATCACATCTATGAGCAGTTGACTGGGAAGTCAACCCATGCTGGGTTGTGGATCAGCCGGTGAAGACGTTGGATCTCAGAGGTTTCAACGGGGAAGTTCCAGATCTGCCGAATGTCAAAATCTTTTCATCCACTGGTAACACTGGAGAATAAAACAACATTTCAACACAATTCACCGGTTAGGGTAACACAACAACCGGTTAGTTGAAATTGTAGTCCATGGTTGATTGGTTAACCGGTAATTAAATATGTTCATCTGTTCATCTATTTCAATATAGCTAGTTCATCAACCTAGTGACTTACATGTACTTATTGATCTACTGGGGAACTGATAATTTGGTTGGTGGTTGTATGTCCTATTATGCCAATGTATTAACAATTGGTTGGTTGGTTGACTCGCGCATATTATCATGACGGGGTAATTCAACCACCAACCTGTAATCTGTAGATTAGCTGGAACCTTAGATGGTCAAACCTAGGGTTTTGAGCCTTGCCTTAGTGCAGCAATGGTCAGGGGCGTGGTCTCTTGGGCCGTGAACTTCGTCGCAAAGGCTGAGGGCAAGAGCTGGCAGGACGGGCGCCGTGGCAGGATGGTGAACCAGTGAAGAAGTAGCTGATTGAGGACTCATTGATTGAGTTACTTGACAAGTATCAATAGCTGGTTGATAGTCAACTCAATAGTTGGCAATAGTTCACATTAGCTGGTCAATAGTTTCTTTAGAAGTATCAATAGTTAACAATAGCTGGTTGATAATCACCTATTGGCCAGTGACTCTTAGTCAGTTAACGATAGTGATTTGATAAGTCAGGAACTTGCTCACTCAGAGAGTTGATATGTAATCAACTGTGAATGATGAGTAACAACTCAACAAGTTGACAAAAGCTGATTGAAAATTCAGTAAGTAACTGTCAACAGATTCACAATAGCATGATTGATAGTCAGTCACTTTCTTGCTAATTCATTCGTGATGGTGAACGAATTAGAGGCGGCAACAGCAAGTGATATCGCCAAGAATCAGCAAACAAGGGAGAGAAGTGCTCAGTGGCGAAGGTGGTGGGTGGGTTCAAAGCTATGGAATCAAGTTATGCACAGCTGCATTACAACAGGGCCATTCCAGTCCGATCAAGGTTGTTGGAGTGATGGTCTACCAGGGAAGCGCTTTTCATATTGATGATGCAGGCTGCATGCGCATTAAACATGATGGTCCTACTTTGAGTCATATTTTTCGAGAGTGTCAGCATTATCATTTGAGAAAGTCTTGCGACAAACCACCACCCGGGTCCTTTTCAGAACAGGATGGGTTGTGGATCTTCACTTGCTGGCGAACATCAGATCACCAACATGCAGAGATGTTCCCCCGATCCCTCCCTCAGGTGTGTGCAGTCATTGCGTAGCGCAAAAGCCACCAGCCTCCCAATTTCGGTCACCGATGATTCAGAAAGGATCAGGTCGCAACCACAGGTGAAGTGGGTCCCACAGATGTGCTGCAACAATCAATGTCCCGGGTGGTGAAGCCAGCAATCATTTGTGGTTCCGGAATTGGTTGAGAGGTTCATCGTTGCATACAATGTGGGGCCCCCAAGATAGCAATTTGTTGGTGAACATAATTAGGGCAACTACTAGGCACTGGTTGATATAGCTATATAGATAAATTGCCTAGTAGTTACCCTGTTTATTCTTGTAGATTGCTTATAAATTGCCTACAAATCAAGTTATAACGTTTTGGGGCCCCGGTCCCTTGTTTTGACTGTAGTGGTGTGGGCGCACTGCCGGGCACAGGACCTGCCGTTGCACCAGAAGTTCGAGGTGCCGGCACTAAACAGCTGCAACAGATCCCGGGGGATACCCACAGGGAGCGATGGTGAGCCATGCTCCGCAGAAGGATTTGATCAGGGGAATAACCATAAAATACCTGGTGAATAACCATGGATCAGCCATCATGGCAATTCACCAGAGTTCATTCCAGCTGCTAGGCATCGAAATGTCGATATCAAAGACACTCCCGCTAAGCATGTTGCCCTGCTTACTGCGCCCATGTTGCAGTACAGAGCACGCAGCCACATATGCACATGTACCCGTGCATTGCAAAAGATGGCATCGACTACAAACATGGCTACATGCATTGACCTACATTGACAAGTGGCACCCTGACATGGGCGTGTCTCAAAATAGGGATACCCCGAAATCATCCACTCTCAATCATTTTTAAGAATCAACCATTCTTAGGGTTCCTAATTTTAAGAAACCCCAACAAATACATTGAACACTGACATAGATCCACACCTTCCTTTCCTGGCAGATCCAGACACCTCAAACCGCTGGATGTCCTGTGCCTTCCAGGTGATGACATATGCCCTGTTGACGGGTCGCGTTAGCGGTGCCATCCACCTGGACATGCAGCAGGATGGGAGCTGTTGAACATCCGCGGAGGATGGGAAAAAACGGGGAACCCTGGAACCTGCTTTTTTTTGTCAGAGATGTTTTTTTCTAGGCATTGTAAATGTAAAAGAACGAATTACTGTGTTTGAAGCGCTTGGTTTTACCAACTTCAAGGATGTCATTATGAGGGAAGAGCCGATCACAGTCGTGCAAGTTGTATTTTAGCTGGCACCATTCAACCAAATCCGCGCAGGGAACTGACATCCATTGACCTGGAAATTACCTCAGTTGAGCCATGAAACAATCTGAATCGTCAGGACTTAAGTTGATCGTAATGGGATTAGTGACCTACCTGGTTGACTGGCAATGCCACTCTTAGCTATGTTTTCAGAAGTTGGTTGTGAATCAGCTTACTTATAGATTTGCGTGATCGTTAACCACCTGATCCTCAACAAAAACTCGTAATCATCACTGGTTGGCACACCAGTGATTAGTAATTATCCTGACTGGTGATTTCCTCAAACAACCTAATGTTAACTGGTGATCATGAACCACCTGGTGATTAGCTAACGACCACGTCTGGCTGGTGGCTTTAAACCTTTTTCATTTTCCCTCGTACTTATTAACAACTGGTTGGTTGACGAGCATATTTTTCAGAGGGGTGGTGAAGCACCACCAACCAGTAATGATCATAATCAACCATTATTACCATATATAACCATTATTAATTGGCGTTTGAACCATTATTAACCATTATTAACCACTAGTTACCCATGGGTGGTGAGCACCACCAACCAGCGGGAGCCAATGAATGACCAGGTTCTTGTTGATCGATCCGTGGCGAGGCCAGCAACTTGGTGGATTTCATGGACAGCGCCGAGAGCACCAGCGCATTGGCCGCCATGATGGACGACCGCAGCAACCCTGAGACCTACATGGTCTCGCGCGTGGCGGACGCTGTGGCAGCAGCGCTTGGTGCTTGGTGGTTTCAACACGGGCTGTCACCAACAATGCGAAGGGGTATATATATATATATATATATGTATGTATATATATTTGTTTATTGTTTATCTTTGATTTATCAATATAAACATTGAGAAAAGGGAAAATTATGCCCAGCGCTGTTGGCTAGATGATGGTCTCAAGCAATTTTGCCCCATAATATTTGGGATGGTTGGTTGATGAACTAGTATTTTTGAGAGGGTTGAAAGCGCAAACCATTAGTGATTGGAAGCATTGACCGTCAATAGATGAAACCTTTTTCTGCTTTATAACAACTGCTGCAGTTTCGTGATGCTTACCACTTGTTACGCATAGATGAAGCATAGTTCACAATAGGTATGTCTCGTTGTTGGTGATAACCAAACTTGACAATTCGTTCTGGAGGGTACCCACAGGAAGACATATTCAATGCCATGTTCCCCAAGAGAGTTAGCGAGGCCACGGTTTTTCCCTTCTTGGTTCCGTGTTTCATGTTTGATCGGTTTAATCAGTTTGCTCCGATCTTCAGTTATTTTTGGGAAGCACACACTTCAGCTTCAACTTTCTTCATGGCAACCGCTTGCATTTGTGCAATTCATTCAAAGTAATAGGCTTGCGCATTGTTTCTCCTCTCATCCATAGTTAGCTGGTGAACGAGATGGGTCCGCCTGACAGAACAAGATCTCTTTATCTCAATACCCATACCAATTACCTGTCTATATGAGGTTTAATTGAACGAGATACCCCAAAATGACGTTATCCAGTCCTATCTTTTTTAAATTGAACGAGGCCGGGTCCGTCCTTCAAAACAGGGTCAAGAGATTTTGCACGAATAAAAGCAGCCGCTCATTTGCCCCTCCAAGTGAGACAAAGCTCACAACCATCGCAGGTTGACGCTTGTGGCACTCCATCCCCACTGCATGAGAGGGCCCTCTAGTCAGGATCGTTTGCGTGAGAACCGCGTCTCTTCCTTGTGCACAGTGACCTTGATGTGGGGCTTAGATGGCGCACCCAACAAGTGCCTCGCTTTTGGCAGTCTGGGGAATTCGGGGGGCAATGGGAGATGTGGTGAGTAGGGCCTGATTGAAGAAGATAATAGGAGTGACAACTGCGACAACTGTCAGTCTATCACTTTGTTGTGTGCGATCATATCTTGGAAATATGAAGTCGGAATACCAACCACTCTCTGGCCTGGGTGAGCCACCACCTAGGGGTCAATTTGAGAACCTCATACGGGAGCCACCCTAGAGCTGGCCATATTCTACGTGGCCGTTTTGTTTGAGAGCTATCGTAGCTTCGGTCGAGTGAAGATGGCGCAGTGAAGCTGGTGTTTTTTGCATGCTGGTCACCAACGCGGGGAGTTGGCTCAGAATTCAGTACTCGTTTGAACAGACGGCTCATAATTGTGCTTTGTGATGCTCGGTCATGGTGGTTGTTCATGATAGTTCATGGTGGTTCATCATAGTTCGTCAGGCTTGTTCATATCAATGCATCATAATTCATCATGGTCTTTCATCATAATTCATCATGGTTGTTCATCATAGGGAATGGTTGATCAAGACAAATGAATTAATGAATTGTAATCATGTTTCTCAAGTGTAAAGGTCAACCTACAGAATGATGGGCCCAGCCAGTTAACTTCGATTGTACGTAGGGTAAGTGCCACTGATGAGTACATATACCTATACTTAGGCAAGTTATAAACCAACTTACGGCCATGAGTGGCACTAGCGTTGTGCTTGGGTTATAAGTGGCATTAACCAGTTACAAACCAACCATATCCATGACCAGCCATGATGCTTGGGTTATAAGTGGCATTAACCAGTTACAAACCAACCATATCCAGCCCCAGCCATGACCATAACCACGGGGTACCACCGTGGATTGTCATGGCTGGTCATGGTTGGATCGGTGGCCCATGCCTCACGTCCCAGGTCGGATCTGGACGTTCACACCTGGGTCAATGGAGCAGCGAAGCGGCACAGACGATGAACACTGTGGGGAGCTGCAGGTGTGCAGGTGTGGGCAGATAGAGTTTCTATAACAGTGGTTAATAGTAGTGGTTCATTAACAATATTAATATATTAATATTAATGATAACACGAATAATAAGCAACATTTAGTATTCACATTCATAATTCAATGATTCATACTGGTGAAGAATGGTGGTTAACAACTACCATTCATAGTTAAGGATATCACCGTGATTGGATTACTTCAAAGGAATTGTTAGTGGGTTGCCCCAAATGATTTTATGATACTTGGGTGCCAAAGTACCAAATGATACCAACCCAGAGTATACCAACGACAACGGATGTATTGTTAGCAGTTCTTCCCAAAATGACCTTGTTGTGAAATCCCAACTGCTGAATGACGAGTGAACACGGATCTCTTTGGGCAAACCACTGCGTCAGATTGTGGGTTGGCAAAAGAATGTTCACAAGATCCGAACCACATGGTGATTTCTCAAAACACAGTTACCCCCAAGTCATCCTTGTTTAATCATCTTTAGTCATCAACCCACATCATCATCAGGACCCACTACATCAACACCACCAGCACCTGCAACACCACTGTGGGTTCAGAAACACTTCGCCGCTGCGGCTCTCAGGTAGAACTCTACTATGGGAGCAGAACTGTGGACCAGTTGCAGACAGTGGACAGGGTTGGAAGCGTGCAGAGTGCTGGTTGGGATCATGGCTTGTTTTGATGGGTGAATTGACCCATGATGACAATACTGTTGAGACAATCACTGTTGCTGATGTTTCTTGATCTTAATCAACTAATAGCTGAAGCTAATTATGTGTTGGTTGTGGAACCCATCCATAACTCTTCTTTCTATCTTTGAACCATCCACCCGCGTATTAGCCATTATGGTAATCAAAACACAACCCCAGAAGATGTTGAGTGCCCCGCAAACTGGACTCGGTGGGCATCCTGCATCGAGGTTGGTCGGTGTATATCATTAGACATATTCGGAGTTGGGCGGATGGATACGTTTCTTTTGTTTTATTGATAGGTGGCTGTGGGCCAAAACCCTGTACCCCTGGTTCCCCCATCATTAACCATTGTTTCCCACCACTACTGTTGTTGGTCATTATCCCCGATTCTTGGTTGATTAATATTGACCCATAGCCAGGTATTGATGAAGCGTTTCTCAATCTTTGTTGGTCATAGATGGATACCCATCCTAGTCGGGATGTGCAGCCTAGGTACTGTCCACATCGTTCGTGGCTTCCCGATGTTCGACTGTTGATCACCTCTTAGCAACCACTAACCAGCAAAACAACCATTGGTTTTTAACCCTAGCCACAATTATTTTCTCCATATGTATCAAACATTGATCAGCTTATTATTAGCCATTATGAATCATATTGTCGTTACACATGGATAATAAAGATTGGTGATAGTTACTTTGGTATGATCCATCTCAGTCATTGGCTTGAAGCCAAGGATACATGCCATAGACATCAACATGGCAACATATGATGGGTATGTACCGTCCATCAGCAAGAAAAGAACCGAAGAACAAAGGTTGACAATGGCAGAAGCTCGTTGACAGATGTCAAAAATGGTGCGTGGATAACGCTTATCAAGTTATTAACCATGCATGGAAAAACGTAACCAGCTGCTCCATAATGGATACTAATGGTTGAGAACCGTTTGATAATGCTGTCTAAGCGTCAATGGGGATATGGTTGATAGCGGTTGGTCCACTCTTACAAACAATCAGAAGGGGGATTGGTGTTTAAGTGGTTAGTGATTGCACCAACAATTGAATACCGCTGAATAATGTTAGCAGATGATGCAAGATACAAAGGGCTGGACCATGACTCATATGGTTGGTTCTCAAAATCGGGAACCCTCAAACTGGTTGGTTTATTACTATAAATGCCTAATAACTAGATGTTTTGCGGGATCCCCATTTTGAGAAACACCCATATCATGTTCAGGACCCCAAACCATCAACCAATGATCTAAACAGTCAGTAATGGTTTGGCGTTCCAGGAAGCAACACTAACCATTACTTGAATACGCAGCTTAACTTGGCGGCAGAGATGGCATTCTAGCAGTTGAAAGGAAACTCTTGTTGGGGCACATGGGCCGCCATCTTGTCGTTTGACAGGATGGATCTCCCAGCAATACTATTTTCGTGAGCATCCCAAGAAAGTGAATACCATCACTCCTGTTGGGATTCTGTGGATGCTATTTGTTGGGATGCCTGTTGATCACTGATCGGGTCTTTCAGCTAGTTTCAGAATTTGAGTAGCTGGTACAGACAGGGACGCTCACATTTGGAAGTGATATTCCGAATGTCCACCAGCCATCACCAACCATTGGGAAGAAAGATCAGTTGGCCACCCACGTCGGTGCAGGGTTAGTGTTACCTGCTCCACTCAGGCACCACTCAGTTCACCATGGTTGTGAATCCAAACCAGCTGTACCTCTGTGTAGCCGCCAGAGCGAATGGGAGAACTGAGAAAAAGTTGACATGACCGGTCGATCTTACTGATCTTACTTGATATATGTCTTGCACCATGTAACTGGATGATTGTTTTTGTTGACGACGAGGGTGCCCCTGGATCCCTGGCTTCAAGGCGGCCGGAGGGCCGTGCTGTTTGAGGTGGGAAAGTGTAGCCTGGACTTTGATGCCAACGCTGGGAACATCGAGAAGAACCCTGCTGAGAACATCTCTTTCAATCAGACTGGAGACTTGGAGCAGTTGCATGGTGAAACAATGGTGAACTGAGGGTGAAATCATGGTGGCATCTGGGTGAAACCATGATGAAATCATGGTGATACCATGGTGAAATCATGGTGAAAACATGGTGAAACCATGGTGATGATGGTGAATCATGCTGAAATCATGGTGAAAACATGGTGAAATCACGGTGAAATTCTGTAATGGTTGACAACTAATGATGGTTTAAGATGGTGAATGATGCTTGGTGATGGTGAATCATGGTTTTGAACAGCGGTTCACCGCAGTTTACAGGTGATACTCGCACCGTGCCATCAATGATTTGTTTCCTTCCTTGTTCGGTGTATCAAATCATAGTTGTTCCGAGCAAGGACCTTAGGTTGGTAGCAAATTTGGGACTGATTATGCTCATTGGTCATTGGTCATTTCCTAAAAGTTAGAGTTCTACCAAGTTTGCTGAGAACAGAAGTACTGAGATGTTCTCTCCACAATCGCTCTTGACTCTTGAGAACAGATAGCTGCATTCATGCACACCGCGATGACGCATGGCTATGCCAGGAAGGTTCAAAATTTGCGTGAACAACTTCAACAACCGGGACAACAGCGACGTTCCCTTCAAGGTGTGCTGTGTCGCTGTGTGGTGCGAAAGGGGTACCTGTTTGGTGCAACAATGAGGACTTACACAGCAGAAAGCGTGGATTCCAAATGACCATGGGTCGGTCATTCCAAACCATTCAAACTTATTTGCCATAATAGCAACACGGACCAACTCGACATGTATACATTGGTTTGTTTCCATCTTCATGACATGCAGCGGATTTTTGGTCCAACAGGCAGGATTAAGGTAGACAGTGAGGTAGGATGCGTATTCCTTTCCCAAAATTTCTACTGGTACTAACAGAAAGTCTTCTTTTCTACAATTGAAGGTTTTCCTCGGAGGGAAACCTGCATTGGGATTGTCGGCGTGCACAACGTTGAACTTCCCTGAACCATCCACACCCACAAATGAAGCTATGCCACAAGGAATACTTTGCATGTGAAATTGACGCAGCAAATGAGACAGACGTGAATGCGGAGCTGTGAAAAAATTGGGTACTGATAGTAACAAAAATGAGACAGACATGTTTGCGGGGGAAACCAACTGATTCTGTGGCCATCTCCCAATTGAGTGGATATACTGAAATCTTACACCACCAAAAGGCACAGGATGACACGGTCATTGTCATTAGCGGATGTCCTTTCATTCAACCAGCTTACCGTGGTGCAGCTATTCCTTGATGAATCAGCGATAATAGCTGGTTCGCAAATGACCTGGAGCTGATTTAACATCGTGTATTGAAAAGCTGTAGACATCAACAAGCAACAATACACACTCAATCAGCTGAATAAACTGTAAAGCTTGCATCCCCAGTGGGAACCCTATCATCAAACAACATCAAAACAACCATAGTTTGGATTGATCAAAATGTTTCCTGGAGCTTGCGCACCGAAAAAAAGGAAGCACTGTGATGGATAGTCACCTCTTTGCAAGAATACCACTTGTGCTCCTGGGTCGCATGATTGCTTTCACGGCTTCCAAAGAGTGGGATGATCATTCAAGTACTTTAGGAATCATCACGTGACAGCTGGATCCTCCATTCCTTTTCGTGAAATATGTGAGTTGGACCATTGGTTCTGTCAACTCCCCAAAAATCGGTTGGTGCTTGAATGAGCGCATTGTGCATCATGCATTTTTCGTGGTTCCATCACTCGCTGAACCTCAAAGAGGACCAGCAACGACCTGCGCCCGCAGGTGATTGTGAGAAAGTCCGGACAAGACTCTCGGCTGCTCTCGGCTGCTGTGCCATGTGTCCTTGTGTGCTGTGCTCCCGTGCTGCTGTGTAGGAACCCAAATCCCTGACAATGGCCACAATCAGTGATGCTTGCGCAAGTCAGGTGCCGCTTAATGAGTCGTGGGCAATTTGGATGAATCGTTGGTCATTACATGTGAGCGGTGATACCTAGCAGCACGAGGGATCCATTCAAGTCTTGGGTGCTCACTGGCTGGGTTGAGGGCCGCCCCTTGAACCGATCGCCGTCTCTGAGGAGGTGGCCGAACACGAGATGATTTGGCCCAAAAGCCGCAAGCAGCATGACAAGATGGAGGCACCAGGGAGTAAGCAACCAAGAGGTAAGGGGTTCAGCATGGGTTCATTGATGGTTTGATCATGATTTACTCATGGTTGATAATGGGTAGATCTGGGTTGATGATGGTTGACTCATGCTCCAAGAATGGTTCAGGATTTCCGTATTCACCTACAGTACCTTGAGGTTAGCATGGCCACTTCGTCACGTGTTACTAAGCATGAGCAAATTACGATCATTCACGGTGTTGGCCCATATGGATTCGGGGGACACCCCTTCCCCCGGGACCGAGCAGCATGCCTCCCCATGTCCCAAATTTGAAATCGGCAACCTGTTCCCTCCACAAGTCATATCCTCGGATTCCTGAGATGGTTAGCTCCACAGGAAGTTTTTCAGATTTGGTTAGCTCCTGAGATGGTTAGCTCCCTGTCGTCTATCCGCAGGGAGCGTCCCTTCAAACCCTCACCACGTGTTCGAACACTGCAGGGAGCTCGGCCAGGTGTGCACTGTTGACGTGACTCCAGAGGAGGGCCTTCGACAGATTCGGAAGGGCCAGCCACGGTGGTACCTCCAAGGCAGCAAGTTTCACTGATGAGGGTTAATGATGGTTAATGATAGTTAATATCAGTGGATAGTTCATGATAGTTGATAACTGGCTGGTGGTTTCAAACATGTTTATTTTCACTAGTAATGATTAACACATAATTGGTTGACTAATATGTTTCATAGGGGTGGTTCAACCACCAACCAGATTCTATTTTTTGTGTTGGGAAAGCTACAGTTGAAACCAAAATCGACGGGTAAGATATTTTTGGAGGATGATTTCCTCCCATTGCCAGAGTTGTGGGAACCGATTCGATCCTGAAATAGTAGCCTCAAAAACAGGAATGGAAGTTTCTACCACTAGTTCGTAGTGGGCTATGGAACTTCAGATCTTAAAATCACGTTAGAAACTTGGCTATTGCTATGGAACTCCAGATCTTTAAATTCTTAACAAAAATGGGTTCCTACCAAAACAAGCCGCGGCTTGGCCGCACATCCCTAGCTCCAACTTCACCCTTCGAAACGGCTCGCATGAGCGGAGCCAGCGCAGCCACAGGACCTTGAGGAGAAGCCGGTGGAGCTGTCAGAAGCTGAGCAGAAGAAGTTGCAGGCCAAAGAGGCTGAGACTTGCCTGGCTGGTGCATGGCCTTCATGCGATGGCCATCGGTGGATGTTGATTTCATGGTGGATGACTTGGCATTGGCGAAAGAGGATTTGGTGGATGACTTGGCATTGACCATCAGGAGATGTTGATTTTATGAGGACAATTTGTCCTGAATGGGTGAGACGGGTGAAATACCAATGCTAAATGGGGTTAGTAGATGGTTGTAGTCATTGGTGATGATGGTTGTGACATTATAATGGTGACTTTCCGCAATGATTCATAGCGCATTGATGGTCAATGATACTTTGCTAATGGTCGATTTGTGGTCACAATCTCTCATAATCATTCGTTTGATGATAGTTACGCATGATTTCAGTCGTCGTTCATGCTTCACCCATTGGTTGTGGAACCCAACCGTTGACTCCTCCACCAGTCGGTGAATGATGGCCAGCACAGGTGAATAAACGGTCCATGGGAGTATCACTCAGTGCTTGTCTCTAGAATGCTTTGATAACGGTGGATTTTTCATGCAATATGATTTGAGTATACATATGTAAGTATATGGGACTTGTTTCATGTGTGGAATGTAGACCATATTTGTATCAGTATCTTGCAAGGGGAGCATCAAATTGATGCAAACGGTGCACTGAATTGCAAATGAATTGCAAATGACACAAGGCTCATATCCATGCTATTGTTACTTCCAGCCCAGCCGCACTGTTGTTGATTATCCTTAATTAATCCAAACTGATTACATTATGACAAACAACAATAGCCGGTCGCAATATGACAAGGGTACCCAGCAACGGTAGGGTGAGAAGTAGAATCGAGTAATGCTAACCCTGAATCAATAAGCCCAACTGGTTTGTTACTAGATTGGTACTATACCCCCATAATGAATAAATCAATCATGGAAACCAATGATTACAATCATAGCATCATGGTACTATAATATATTCAATATACCCATAATAAACCAATGGACTTTATTACTCCAGGGTTAGCTACGCCTATGGTTTACAGCTTTTGGGATGACCAAGTTCCAGCCCCAGTGCCTAGCCACCGTTGTTGTGTAACGAAACACAACGTGTCAGAGCGACCGAGGAATGGGCGAAAGTCTTTGGAGAGCCAAAGGCCTTCTTGGCGACTGAGGCTGATGTGAAGATGTGGCTTGGATTGATGAGAAACACGGGAAACCCAGGGGCTGACCCATTATATGACCATCAAGTCTCCTGGAGATACTGATTGCTTATAAGCATGAATGTTTGGGTGAGCGGGTGTAAAACACTTTATGTGTTTATTCAAGGAAACTCATGCGTTTATACGAGGGGGTTCAGCA
>VSDK01028513.1:72062-83062 GCA_009767595.1 Symbiodinium kawagutii | reverse complement strand
TGACGTGCATCCCATCTCTCGATATGCATAGTTTCATATCGACATACACATCTACAGTACATGTTACCATTGAATTAAGTACAGTACACATGTCAATGTCCATCAAAGTTGCACTTAGATAGGAAGAAATAACAGCAATTCGTGGTCGAGAGTCGAAACAAGGGAAAGTTAAATGTGTTGGATCCAAGAGCGGAGTATATGTGCAAAGCTGTACTGCACCGCAACGAAAGTTGTCGGGAAGGTGTGTCACGATGAGTGCCCTTCTGGTGAAGGAGTACCTGCCACAACAAAAACCTTTTCAATTTGATTCTCAGACAAGTCTTGGTTTTCGCAAGCTTGTGTTCCTGTAGGTTGGTTGATTCATGTGGTAGGATAGCTTGTTGAGTCAGAGATTATGACTTAGAATGTTTGACAATGATGGTACTGCAATGTTTGATGAATTCTTAATGTTTGAGAATGGTAAAGAATGGTTGGCGGTGATCATTGATGACTCATAATTGTAAATCATGATCTGTAACAGTAGTTCATCATGATTTACCAGAATGAGTCACGGATAGATTTATCACAATGATTTACCACAATGATTTACCATCAAAATGATTCAATTGTACCGGATGCGATTTGAGGTAGAGAACTCTCGTGGGAAATGGTGTTTTTGGCCATCAGATCTACCCAACATGTGGCGGCTCTGGTTTTGAACCATCTTGGATGGCATTCTTCAACCGGTGATGCCAGCACAGGTCCATCAACAGACCTGCAACCATCACCAACGACATTGATGACGATACCACCCAAGCATCCCACAATGTTTGGCATTCGTTGTTGAAGTGGCCTATGACTGATGTTTTTGAGTGTTGATTTAGAAGTTTAGAGATGTGGATATATACATGTGTTGTATTGTATATCTACACAATTCTACAGATATACATATAACAATTTCTTTACTAGTATACATGCTTTTATTTTGTTTCTCTGCTGTATAAATGGGTATATATACACATATATATACATATATTTAAATATCAATTACGCATGCACATAACAACAACAACCCTCAAAACCAGATCATGCGTCCCGCCCGTTTGAGGCATCCCGTGGTGCCTGGCGTTGATGCAAAGGCGGCCTTGGCGAAAGGCGCTCAGCAGGTCTTTGAAGGTCTGCTGGCTGCGAAACCAGCGGTGCCTCGGATGCAACGCCGCGGTTGAAGCGTTGTTGGAGGATGTGGGGCCCGGGGTTTCTTAGGGGTTACGGTAACTCTGGTTAGTAGTGGTTGGTAATGATGAATGATTAATAGTGCTTAATAATGGTGGTTGAGAATGGTTAGTAATGGTTGACAACGGTTGGTAATAGGAGAAAGTCGCCAACAACAATGGTTCAACCATTGCTGTATAGTATATGTGGGAGTTTCTTAAGCCACAGGCGGAAACTGAAAGTAATAGATGGTTTATTGCTATAAATGATTCAACATGGATGAAAACTGGGAGTACCAACATGACTTGAGAAACCAGACATATAGATGTAGATATAGAGGCCGTGTGCTCCAGAGACTCGCAGCACCAAAAAATCAAGCATTGTGAAGTGGGGATCCAAGCGTTCACAGCCACAGGCTGTGTTTGACAGTCAACTCACCTGATGCTGCACAGGGTTGTATATACATGACTGTTGCCATTTACATGATTATTAATGGCTCACAATGGTTATTACCAGCCTTAACGTTCGCCCCACCACATAAAGCACCACTGCAATGGAGCATGTTGTACAAGGTCGAGATGGCTTGGACAAGATGCGAAAACACTGGCTATACGCAGTGATTTATGGTTTAGGGTTTTAGGGTTTTGGTTTTAGGGTTTTAGGGTTTTACGGTTTTGGTTTTAGGGTTTTAGGGTTTTGGTTTTAGGGTTTTAGGGTTTGAGGTTTAGGGTTTGATAACTCAGAAGTCAAAAAACAATGGCCCTGTGCAGGAATTTGAGCGTTGGGAAATGTTCTCAGACCGATGCGGGGCAAACCCTAAGGCTCGGGCGCAGATGTTTATTTTTGTTTGTGGTCTATACGACCGTCCCTGTCAATACTTGAAACATATTGACAGTAGCTGATCATGGTAATTGCTAACAATGGTCAGAAATGATCCACAATAAGGAACCATGTACAACAACACCTGTTGATCTTCGTCAAAAGAGGCTCTACCTGCTGGCGCAGTGAGCTCTTACCCATGACGTGGAGTAGAACCGCGGCACGCGGCTTGCTAATTGTGTCCTTGTTATCCCCTTTGATAAACATCATTGATTGTGAGTCAACCTACCAATCATACACCACCATCAAGTCATTTGATTCTGATCCACCACCTTTTCCTTCATCATTTGTTTTCATCCAGCATTACTAACCACCATGATGTTTGTTCAACCACCATGAACCATCACCAGCCACCACCATAGACGCACCTCGTGGCGAGGGCTTGCGGCTGAGGCAGCGAAGGCCAAGCCCAGCCTGGCAGAGCGATGTAAGTTGGACGCTGGGGCCATGCCTGGTGGATGTGGGTCTCAGTGTGGGAATGATTCTTCTGCTTGGTGGGTAGTAAGATAGTAACGGGGGTTGATGATGATGGTTAATGATATACTTGGTAGTAAGCGATAGTGGTTGATAATGGTTAAAAGTGGTGGGAAATGGTTGAGATACGGTGGGTGGACAAAATCCTGCACCAGCGTCGTCCAAGCACATGAGACCCTCGCGCTCCCCATTTAACATTGTCAACAGGAAAAACGTGTTCCCCAAAAAGAAGTTGAATGGACACAATCCTGCACCACTTCTCCATGTCACATAACCAACATTGTCAACAGGAAAAACGTGTTCCCCAAAAAGAAGTTGAATGGACACAATCCTGCACCACTTCTCCATGTCACATAACCAACATTGTCAACAGGAAAAACGTGTTCCCCAAAAAGAAGTTGAATGGACACAATCCTGCACCACTTCTCCATGTCACATAACCAACATTGTCAACAGGAAAAACGTGTTCCCCAAAAAGAAGTTGAATGGACACAATCCTGCACCACTTCTCCATGTCACATAACCAACATTGTCAACAGGAAAAACGTGTTCCCCAAAAAGAAGTTGAATGGACACAATCCTGCACCACTTCTCCATGTCACATAACCAACATTGTCAACAGGAAAAACGTGTTCCCCAAAAAGAAGTTGAATGGACACAATCCTGCACCACTTCTCCATGTCACATAACCAACATTGTCAACAGGAAAAACGTGTTCCCCAAAAAGAAGTTGAATGGACACAATCCTGCACCACTTCTCCATGTCACATAACCAACATTGTCAACAGGAAAAACGTGTTCCCCAAAAAGAAGTTGAATGGACACAATCCTGCACCACTTCTCCATGTCACATAACCAACATTGAAAGGGGGGTGCGGGGTGACCACTGGAAGTTGCATATGTCTATCTTAGCGCACTGGTGCAGGATTTCGTCCACCCACAGTATGGTGGTTTCTCAAGCCAAAGCCCTGTCAAGTGCTTGCTTTGTTAGCGAAAATGGTTAGGAAGGGATGATTTGGGGGTCCCCTTTTTCGAGAAACACCCATACAGCTATTATACAACGGAAAGTCATGGCTAATGGTTGACAACTGCGATGATTCTTACGAGGCATTCCACGCTGCAGCTTTTGGAAACCGGATTTTGATTCGTCCCACGTCGTCCTCCTGGTTACTGTAAGTGATACTATAGGGTGATTGATCGGGAATTCACATCGAAAAACCACCAGCTGTCACAAATAGCTTGTCAGCAATTGTGGAGGTTTCTTCACAGCTGGAGGGTTTTTCACGGCTGGATCTCCCTTCATTAGTTATCTCCTGCAGGTTACCGCCAGCTGGATGGTCATACAGGCTTATAGCTGGATATGCCCTCATGGTTGGTTGTACCATGTCGTTGGTTACCTCCTAGGCCCCGTGCACCCTGGGATTGCTGGGGTACCGCAGGGGCATCGCTACCAGGAAAAGCTGGACAGTTTCATCGAGCACGTCACCAGCCGACCGTGTCGTTTAGAGGTGGGTGCAGCGAATCGCGAGTCGTAGGAATGTAGCTGTGGCTCAACACCCTTAGTTCCCCTGGTTTCCCTATCCTTAATCATTTTTTTTTCGTATGAAATTGTTGGTGAATCCTCCATTGGTTGGTTGATGAATGGCCATGAATGGCCATTTATAATGGAAATGAAAACAACCAATATTTAACTGGGGTACCGCCTGGTTCCCCTATCATTTCCCTTTGTTTTTGATAAGAAATTGTTGGTGAATCCTCCAGTAGTTGTTTGATGAATGGCCGTTTATATTGGAAATGAAATCAACCAATGGTTTTTGGGGCGTTACCTGGTTCCCCTATCATTTACCTTTGTTTTCGATATGAAATTGTTGGTTACTATCCCCCATGAAATTGGTTGGTGAAAGCCTTGACCCAGCTCGCCATATTGCAACCGATTTAGATGTTTTTCAGGACATCGATGGTGTTGCTAGGTCGTGATCCGCAACTTTGTCCCTGCCTATGTCACGCGCTTGGAAACTGCCACCGATGTGCTGAAGAATCCCCTGGCCGTGAATGTGGCTCAGCCGCGGGGGCGGAGGAATCAAAATTTTGGGAGACCAGGTGGTTGACGAAATGATGGTTTCTCAAGTCATAGGGGTACCCCGAGTTATCATCCAATATTTGCCATTCATAGACTCATTTATAGTAATAAACCAGAAAATTGTTGGTGGCACCATCCCCTCATTTTAAGAGACTTCCGTATAGCCGTATACCATTTGCTTTACATAGATTCCTTGGCAGTCCTGGGATCACCAGCTCTAGCGACATGGCAACCTGCAGTTATCGATCTTGCAGCTAGGCTCATGGTTTTTATCCTGCTTGGATCATCCACTTACTGCGGTGGGTATGACTATATGTATTGTAGCATGGTGATAGATGAGTTGTTCAACTAATTATTCTTATGAAGCCATTGTGAATCGAAATTTCTCTCTATGAAGTTGTTGTTCAGTCGTGATTTGCTGTCTTGCGAATTGTTGGCCTATCGTAATCTAAGTAGTACTTGGCTTGATCATCTCATCTGGCAGTGGGTCAAAACCCCGTACCCCTGGTTACCCTACCATTAACCATTGTATTCTCTTATTTGCTGGGTATTAACCACCATGAAATTGGTTGGTTAATATTGACCCATAGCCATCTATCAACCCCGTGACCCATCCCATTGAGCAACTGCTTCGTAACCATGGTCAGTACCCGGGTCGTGTGGCCCAGGTTTTCCACCGCAAGTTCGAACTGCCCATGGCACCCCGCAGTGATGAGTCGCTTGGATGCAGCGGTTGGGGGTTTCTCAAACCCGGACCCCAAGTGATGGCTGGTTTATCATTGCTAAAAATATTCAAAAATGGTTAACAAATGGCTGGTTGTTTGATGAAAATGGTTAACATTGGATGATTTGGGGATACCCCCATGACTTCAGAAACACCCACATGACCCACATGGATGGTTTCCCCAGGATTCCTCATGGTTGCTGAGATCACTGGTGCATGGATGATGGAATCTTAATACTGATTGATGGTGAATGATGATTCGTGGATAGTGGTTGAAAACTTCATTGATAACTCTTGATGACTTGCAAGAGTTTAGCATGACCGTAGTCATACAAGAACCCAGGATAATGATGATCACAGTACCCAGTGTTGATGCTGATACTGTTGAATGATTGCAAACTACAGCAGTTGTGATGTTTTACTGCCATGAACAGTTGTGTTTACTATAGCACTGCTCTTTGGCAAATTAGCCTGCAATTGGAAAATCCATGATTTAATTGCAGCTAACCAGCTATTAAACTGTTCAGTTTTAGCTTCCAGCTCAGGGACTGCCAGAGGGTAGCATTTGTAAGCCCTCTAGAAAGCATATAAAACCACAATTTTATAAAAACCAAAAAAACTATTAAAAACATATCTTTATTATTTGTAACCTATTATTAATCATTATTACTATCCCCTAATATTAGCCATGATCAATGCTTGTAACCCCTATAGTCATGGTATATCCCCTACTATTGTTGCTTATTATCCCCTATCATTAACCATTAACCAGCTACTATTAACCATTGGTTAGCCATTAAAAAACCCAATCATTTGACTGAGCTGCTGGCCCGCTGTCAGGCCTGGCACTGCGCGTCTGGATGAGACCTGGAATTTGCCCAGCAAAGCCACGGTGAAAGGCTTCGTTCAGGCGCGCGCGGTCACCAGGGGTGAGCGCTTGGGGATCCCCGGTGCCGTCGCTAATCTCGGGTGGTTGGCCCCTCACCAACGGGGTTGTGAAAAAATGCTGACAGCCAACAATTGTCAATGTCACACACATGATAGTATGTATATAATGGTTCTTTAGGACTTTGTATTGATCGTTGACCCACCATTCATTTTGATCTCGGGTTGATCATGATTCTATTGGCTTTAAGCACCGCGGTTGATGATCCATGCAAATTATTGACAATGCAATGTCGCAAAAATATTGCAAGCTGACCACGCTGAACACGCTTATGTTGGTTGAATATTCACCACTATCTTGATAGAGAAGCACCAACCATGTGGGCCGACAGGTGCCAAAGTCTATCATAAACCGGAAGTATTTTGGGCCAAATTGATGCACAGATGGGTCCGTAGCCATGCTAGCCATGCAAAAATGGTTGAAGACAGTGGTTCGAGACTCTTCCATGGCTCAGGAGATCTGTTTCATGCAGTTTCTTCCGATTCTGCAGGATTTGGCCAACATTAAACAAGCAGAATGCCGTCTGATTTGGGGCTGGGTATGACATGGTACAACCCGCATCAACCCGCTACCTTCCGCAGCCAGTGAAACTGCAACACTCGGAGGTCCATCAGCAGTGGTTCATGGTGTTGGAAAATGCTCGTCTTCCAAAGAACCAGGACCGATCTTTCAGCAGCTGCTCGCAAGAGAAAATGTGTTTTTTTTGTTTGATCGTTTCTGTCGAAACTGATATTGTCCGGCATTTCCTTTCTGAAAAGATGTCGGATGTTTGCCACCTTCTGTATTGGTGATTGTGCGTGCGGGGGTCCTGTAAGATCCTCATTTTATGATGGCAACTCTTCCAACTTCAATGCAGCAGTCGAGGTCGACGCCAACTTGTGTTTATGTGAAACCCTCGTTTGCTACTGCTACTGTTGCTGCAGCTGCTTTTGATTCTGCCAGTTGCTACTGTCTTGTCAAAAATCTATTTGGGGATTTCTCAAGTCACAGGGGATACCCCCAGTTCTCATCCAATGGTAGCCATTTATAGTAACAGAACCAAACAATTTTTTCGTGTCCTATATAGATTTTGAGCAACCACCATGTGCTGGTAGTGAGTTTTGGTACCCCTCCTTACCCAACAACTGCTGGCACGCAGGAGGCATGGCCTTTGGCTGGTGGAATGTATCCCACAAATCTCAAGGCGGAAATGCACCACCACCGAAGCAAATGGGCCCCTTGTCTCTTCGGTGAGTGACTGCCAAAAAGCATGGAGGAAAGGAAGAGAGCCCTGGTGATTGCCCTCCTATGGGTAGTTGATGATGGTTTTTCGACACTTCCTGGGTACCAAAATGAAGATTTTTTCCGCAGAAAGCACAGCATCCTTTCCGGCTGCCAGTGTTGAGCCATAGCATACAGGAAAGCATCAGCTTCGGCAATGGCCATCCCTGACTTGACAATCAAGTATAATTTCTAACAACGTTAGCCAACCCTTACCCCTCAATGCTAGCCACAATCATCGAGTGTCAATCATTATTAGCCATCACCAATCATGACGAGCCATGATCAGTCATGATCATCCATGTTTGATCAGTGCTAACCATGATGAATCATGACAATCCATTATTAATTACTGTTTAATACACATGTTTCATCATTATGATTCGTTATCAACCATCACTGTCTAGACATGAAATTTTAACTGTGATGATTTATTATCAGTCATATTAGTCATTATTAACCATTGAGCCACAGCGTTCAGCCCGTACCAACCGCTATCAGCTATTATCATTTATCGCATTAATACAATACATTCTTGGACATGATTGAACATCATCATCCATGGGTAACCCTTGGCGATCGATGACTACCATGTTTAGCTACTGTTCACCATTATGATCCTCCTCAATCACCGTTGACATATGGTAAAAAGAGGAAAAACAGTATACATCAACATGTACTACCACTGACCATTTACAATCATTCAATATGCACCATTATGGAAAAATGTTTAATTATCCACTCTCACAAGTACCACGTTTCCGTAGCCGTCATTCGTGATTGATCATGCAGTTATTCACCGTTAGCCATTAACAACTCTAAACAGCCTAGCGATGTTCACCATCATTCTGACGCATCAATATCATTCTTAACCACCATCAACCATCATTCTTAACCATCATTAATCATGATTCTTAACCATCATTCTTGACCATCATCAACCATCGTCAACCACCTCATTCCCTCGCGCTACTCATCATTCGCCCTTCCAACGGCTCGGCTTCCACCACGTTCGCTTCCACGTGCTGAGACCAGCTTTCACGCGCTCACGGCACCAGAGACCGTGGGCGGCGCTGGCGCGTTGGTTGGATCCATGTTGCTGGGATTCCCCAAGTGCCTGGGACGCGACCGCCAGGGGCGCCCATGGTGAGCCAAGCATCGGTGGTTTCGAGCCAGTTTTGGGGAACCCTAAAATGGTTGGCTTACGGCTATAAAACTGGAACCCTGGTTCAAAAATGATATAAATGATATCAAATGATTATTGAACCATTTCAAAAGCATCCAGTTCAAGGGTTGGGGAACCCTATAAATGATATAAATGATGATTGAACTGGATGCTTTGGGGGCGTCTCCTATTTTGAGAAACACCCATATGGCACATTGAACGGGAGACAAGCCAGATTACTTGGTTTGTTGTGCCACATGGGGTTTCTTGTTGATCCAATTGCAATGGTGACAATGGTCTAATGGTTGCTTTGTTGTGAAGCACCCGTAGCCAACACTCCATTCCAGAAAAATATACATGAATATAATACCACCGAGCCATGACCATGTGAGCTTCTGGCGGTGTCGTATTTTTCGATTTCCCATACCGTCAATCCACTATTTAGGTACGCCATGATGAACCACATAAAAGAAAAGTAGCCGCTATTCAACATCAAGCAACAAGTTCACGGGCATATGCTTGGTGGAAGGAAAGGAGAGGCACAGTTATTGGGAAGAATTCAGCGGAGATATGCGGCTAACAAGATCAACAAGAAGCAGAGTTCATCGCCAGGCATGAGCTTCATCTGTGAAGATTTGAGGGTACTGTAGCCCTTGCTTTTTTTTACGGGGAAACCACCGTGTTGTTTGGTGGAACATATTGGAACATGATGCAAGATGCAAATTAGATGATTTATAATTATGTACGTTTGGGGCGGAGGTTCTGATTGCAAGTCTCTAGAGTGTTTGATGTGCTTACCATGTTTTCGGAGACACAAGTAGCACACAAAGTCCTGTCACAATCCTGTCCCCAAATGAAAAACATCCACAAACCAACTCTCTTTGGATCGTACACCTTTGGATTCAAGGTTTCGTATGGTGGCTTGCTTGTCTTTCCAGGTTATAAGGGATGACATTTGGGTGTTTCTAAAAATACGGGACCCCTCAAATCATCCAGTTTGTTAACCATTCATGGGATTTATGGGTACTAAACCAACCATGACTTTGGGAGTCCCCTATGGCTGGAGAAACCATCATTAAATGATCCACATCCAGCGTTTTTGATGCGAGTTGCACAGAAACTGCTATTTGCGGTTGTCTCCAGGTGAAATGTTTGAG
Source organism: Symbiodinium kawagutii (assembly GCA_009767595.1). Classification (NCBI taxonomy): domain Eukaryota; class Dinophyceae; order Suessiales; family Symbiodiniaceae; genus Symbiodinium; species Symbiodinium kawagutii. The sequence continues at coordinate 73,186 of VSDK01028513.1, read as the reverse complement.
AACTTTGTTTCCTGGAATTTCTGATTAGCTACTGCGAATGTACATGCCACGACAGTAGAGGTAGCTATGAGCACATAACATGCATACACAACAACTGCCGCTTGGCTCAAGTCACTCAAGCGGCCGGAGCGAAAATAGAATGGGTTCGCGCTGCGCTGTCTGCACTGGTGGGAGAAAGGAGTGAAGCCAGCAGGTTGGATAGTCATATAATCTGCTACGAAAGCGGTGAACCTTCGGTTAACTTCTTTCCACAGGTTATCAGCCGTAAGGCTCCAGTGAATGTCTGAAGGATCTGGTGGATCTGGAACTAACTACACCTTTGCGGCACCTGCCGCGAGCCTACATACAGGGAGTTCCCCAGCGGACAGCCCTGGTGACGAAGGGACAGTTATTTCGAGCGGATCTTGGAATCGAGTGACCCCAGTTGGAAGCCAAACGATGGCATCGAGAGGATCCCAACAATTGGCATCATCTTCGAGGGCATTGACTCCAGTGAACCGTGTTCGACGAAGTGACCGGTCCCCACGTCATTCACCTCGTGAAGAACGAAAGCATTTCCATGAGCTCAGGGAGGCCCTTCGGGAAGCCCAGAGCGAATTGGGGATTGCAAGACGTGAGAAAACGAGAGTGAACGCAGAACATTTACAGGCCGAATCTCGGGTAGCCCTATTTGAGAATAGCATCATGGATGTACAACAGCATTGTCGAGACACACTCAATCAATATGAATCTGCTGCTTATGAAGAGATTACACAGTTGACCAACACATTGAGGCACCAAGAAAGTGAGATTGTTCATCTCCAGCAAGAAGATTATGGAGCAACCATGAGAATTGAACAAGTGACTCAGTGGTGGGAACTATCTCAAGCAACCGCTGCACATATTCATGCGAGGGGAATATCAGCACAAGAACAATTCGAATCTCGCATTCACGATCTACGAGAAAGAGAAAGGGTGATTACCGGAGAATCCGAAGAAGCAATCTCCCGTGCATACACAGAAGCAAGACAACATGCACAGATGGAACAGCAGACGATGAACCAGATGTCAGCAAGGTATGAGGAACAGTTATTCCTCTTGCGACAAGAGCTCAATGAACAAGGTACTGCCAGTGTACGTGGTCA